>BMAV01007154.1:379649-403495 GCA_019973955.1 Trichonephila inaurata madagascariensis
ATAGTTTAAAAAGAGCTGCACAAATAATCAATGCGTGGGTCAGTAAAGAAGGATGAAATGCAATTTCGAAGAGAATTCACAGAAGTCGATTAAGAAGGTTGGTTTCAGATGGGACATTTGAGAAATGGAAGTGGTTCACACCTTATTTACAAATGGAACAGCGGAATCTATATGGTTTAATTAATTATATCAACTGTTTATAATTCAGGAAGACATTAACTATGAATAATGAATGTATTAGTTAAATTTCCATTTCAGATATTCAAGTATTTTTATGATATTCAAATCTTGACACTTTAACTCCGCAGTGACTGTTTATTATGACTTTACAAATTTATATTAATATATTCAGAGATATCGTAGCAGTTTAGATGTTGAGTGATAAAATGTTGTTATCTAGTTGCTGATGTTGATTATACATTTACCATATATTTTACAGAGTCATTTATAAACGAAGTAGTTTAAAAAATTTTGTTCTCTGGGTTTCCTCACCTCTGAAATTTATATGTAGATGATTAAACAGCTAATTTTCGGAAACTGATTGGAAAAAAATGACAAGACTTCCTAATTATATAGAACAAAAATCATGTGATACAATTAATAAAAAACTTGCGTTGTTGTGAAAGAAGTGATAGAAGAATTGAAGAAAAAGATAGGGAGCTCCGGAAGAAAAACCTTCGTCCTTTGAAAACATTCAAGATGTAAGTAATGATGATATTTGGAAGATACGAGAGAATCCCTCATTTATATGGGAGCATACCCTATAATATGGCGGAAACAGGAAAAGTCTTACAACTCGAAGTGCTGTCATCCTTTTAGAAAGTATAAGATAGTTATAAATGAGTAAAATTTAGCATTAGGTATTAAAAATGCCAAAGAGATTACAATATTTTATGTAGACAATAAAGGTATGTACTTATGTTGCCCTGCAACCCTAAATAAATTTCGTAACTCTAAAACTACAATTAATAATATATTCGAAAACAATAAAGCCTTAAAACTAAATCCATTCTAGATGTCACTAAGCCAATATTTGTAGACTTATCCCATCCAACATCCCTCAAAAAACATTTAAAGGGTAAAATGCAGAATTCAAATGAAGTCTAAATTCATTAATCTGTGAATATTTTGCTTAAAGACGGTTTGTTTTTTCTTCACATTACAAAAATGGCCCTAGATATGGCCACCAGCATTTTTAATGATATGAATCAAATATTTGTTATAATTTTAGAGAAATTTGGCTTAAGGCTTCAAATTTACCGATTTTTTTTCTTTTCATTTTCTTGTGGTCCATATCATTGGGAAGCTTGCCACCAAATTTCAGATCTGATAACAAATTAGGTTTTAAGATTTTTGAAGTTTTCTGAGCTTTGATTTTGGTTTCGGTTTCATTTTAATGCATTTTTCTACTCTTAAATTGAATTAATTAAAAAAAACAACAACTTTAAACACGATTAATGCTTCTAGAGGTAAATATATTTATTAATTCCAATTTTTACTACTAATATTACTTCTGCTTGATTATGTTTTGGGTTCTCATAGTTCTTAATTAAGATTGATTTTAAGGCCAATTTTTTCTTTAAAAAATAGTTTATCTAACTTAAAAGCTATATTGTTAATTTTTTACTGTTGAAAAACGTTCTCAGGTTGTTGTAAGAAACAATATTTCGAAGAGACGGAATACTACTGAAAATGATGTTTCTAAAAATCAGCCCCCAGATGATACTGCACGTCTAAATACAGGCATTCTGAATTCAAGTATTGCAGACAAATCTGAATATTTTCTTGATGTACCAAACTGCATTATAGTAAACATATTGTAGTACTATATTTTAGTATTTTAAAGTCGTTCACAACAAGAGCTAAAACTTCCTAAGCTGCCCCGATTTAAAACCGAAAAAAATTAAATTTTATGTACAACCGGGCTATTTTTAGCTTAAATTAGTAACATTATTATTTTGTGTATAAATGTTTTGCGTTTCAAAACTTTAGTGAAAATATAAGGCTAACATTTAGCTCAATAAACTGTCGTCGTAACAAATGCTATTAATATTATGCAAAACTATCTTTTGAATTAAAAGGAAATATTTTAAATCATGTTTAATGAAAATAGTGTTTAATGTAGAACATAAATTGGAAAATAACTTATAAAAAATTAGAGCTTTACGGGAGTCATAAATTTTTGTTTTATGCCTTTACAAACTTTATAAATGCGTTTTTCTAATATTTTTAATTTTCAAGATGTAAGTGTTTTCTAATCCCTAAGACTTTTTTTTTTCTGTTTAAGATAGAGCCTTCAAATTTTTTGTATATACTCCCAAACGTATGTCCTATAAAAGTTAGTATGAATTTATGCCTGAGGTCTCTAGCTATTTTTTTAAAAAAATGCTAAAGCAGTGCTTCTCAAACTTTCAATATTTGCGACCCAATATTCAACCAGAATTTCCATCACGCCCCCCCCCCCCTTCCATACAATAACAATGTTTTAAATTCAATAATACTATACTTTGACGCTAAAGCTACAATACGATTTTAACCTCTTAAGTGTCACTGGCGTATATATACGTCTCGCTCAGCCAAAACGTTAATTGTGATGAGCGTATATATACGTCGTTCCTAAGTACGATCTTTTCTGTACACTGCTATACATAACAATTATTTTTAAATCTTAAAAAAAGTTTTGGAATCCAATATAAGGACTTTGACAGAGTTTGCGAAGGATTTACTTATTTCAGAGGATTTGCTTATTTATTCCTTTTCTTTCGCCCCTCCCTTCCAATACATCACACTCACCACATAGCACGTCTACGTGGAAAACGGTGTCTTTGGGGAGCGAATTGTGTTACTTTTAATCAGCAGTTAAGAGATTAATTGCAAAAAGTACAAATTATTCAGATAATTGTTAATTTTTGTACATAATTTTATATACAAGGTGACTAGTAACTATTAAAACTTGTTTTTAACTTAGTATTGTTAAATTAAAAATAAAATACATCGCGTAGTACTGATACATTTATAAGTGTATTATACCAGCGTAAATGTGTATTTTATTTTTTATTATGCCTGAATGTTTTTTTTCGTTTACTCTCAGTAAATTAATAATTTTTTTTAAATAATCATTTGTTTTCGACTTTTCTATATGCTCGCGCCCTCCTTGTAAAGTTGTCACGCCCCACAGTTTGGGAAACACAGTGCTAAAGTTAATATTTTGAAAATTTTCGTGTTTTTTTTTTCAGGTTTAGCTAGAAAAATAAATAATAAAAATCAACAATTGAATAGATTTTCAAATACATACTAATTTTTTCTTGCAATAATCTAAGAAACACAAATAACTTAAAAGGCTATAACATTTTAAAAAATGAGCATTTTATAAGAGTTTGAAAAAAATATTTTTACAGTTATTGTCTCCACTTTTTTTTAAAGGGTACTCTGTAGCCTTAAAAATTCATAGAAACATTTGTTATTCACTAGCTGAGCATAGAAAACGTCTAATACGAGGAGTTTAGAATCTACGTTTGAGGCGCACAGCGTATAAAAAATTTAAAAGAAAGAGATCTATGTGAGCAACTGGAAGGTAAGCCCTCTAAGTTGGAGCTTTTTAACAAGTAAGTTTTAAATATTTTTTTAAAAAATTAATTTTTTTTCTTTTTGTTCTTTTCCACTTACGCGTTTTGCATTCTAATAAGTATTATACATTGAGTCATAAATTTATAGAATTATAAAATTTACCATATCCTTCAAAATCTTTCAGAAATTATGTTGTATCTCTCTTTATTTGGAAAAAATCCAAAAATGTTTAATTCTTTAAAATTTTTTTACCTATATTTTTTAAAATATAATTTTATGTTTTTTTTTATATGAAAAGAGATGAAGGGCATATTTAACCGTATAAATTAACTTATTGGGAGTAATTATGAGTTGCTTTATTTTGCAAAAAGTAGAATTTACTTAAATTTTTGGGCTTATAATTTAAAAAAATCTGATTATATTTTAAATTTTTTTCTCTTTTTTAAAAATTTGTTACTTAAGCAAACATTTGTAAAATAATTCAATTTTAGCTTTAATGAATTATATCTACTCCAAAATTGCTTTTCAACATTTCAGAAAAAATTAAGACCGCTAAGAACCCTTAAACTGAAATATTTTTAATTAGGATAAACATGTTATTTAGAAGTATTAGACTAAAAAATAAAGTATAACACCTGTACTAGTATATAAATATTAAAAATACTAGATATATTATGAAAATTGTTTTCAAATCGAATTAAATATGCTATAATTTGAATATTAATTAATAACCTATGATTGTACTCACTAATTACTGACTACAATTGAGAATAACAAAGTAAGTATGATGAAGGTTTTGCAAATACATCGTATAGCAATCATTTAAACAAATCTGATTCAGCTGGTTTGCACACATCATGATCGGGGAAAAAGCTGATTAAAATAATAAGAAGGAGATGTAATTCAATTAACATTTTTTGAAAGAATTTCTCAACATATTGATTTTACATTATAATAGCATTTCTTATATGGGGAATCTAAAAACTGCTGATTTTATAAAATCATTTCATAAATGAACCCAAAACGTATTCCGAATCTAAAAATATTACCAGACTTATCCTTATCATTTATTTTTACAAAACTATGACTTTTTTTGCTGAACATTTTTTTTACTTGTTATAATTGTTTTTCTTCATCATCTCTCTTTCTATCTCTTACCACAATACAGTAGTCTTTTCAGTTTACCTAAGAAATAGTAAATTTTTATTCAAATGTGGCGGAAAAAATACAGAACTCCATTAAATAATGCAAAAATGCTCTACAAATTATCTACAAAATTTAGTTACAGTAAAATCCGGCATATAACGTACACTTATAACACACAAAAATAAGATCGAAATTTGCGGGTGCGCGTTATACGCCGGGTATAAAAATGAGAGTTTTTAAAAATAAAGCGAATAAAGATGGGAAGAGAAAAAAAATTAGACTTCTACGTAGATCAAATTAGTGCTTATGTAAAAAGAACACCATTCCTTATGATTTTAGGGTTGTAGTTCTAGAAGTAAGATGGTTTTTTCTAAAGCTTTAAATAGTACTTCGAATAAATAACTGCAAAACATAAGAGCAATGCACAAGCACACTTCAGATTTCTTCGTAAAAAAGGGGGTGCACGTTATACGGCGAATATACCTATTAAACAAAAATTGCTGCTTGAAAGTATAGGTGTGACTAATACGCCGGATTTTACGGTAACTATTCTTTTGAGAAAAAAAAAGATACATGACAAAAATATAATTACAAATTAGCCGTTGAATGTCTTGTATTTCTCGGAAATTATATAAAGAAAAAAAAAACTTGCTAGAAATAAAAATAATCGTTTTAAACTGTTTTTTATCCACACATCAAACAAATAAATTCCTCGTGTTATTCTTTACAATTTAAATTTTTGTACCTACCTATAAGTGGTATAAATCTACTGAAAATTACTTTGTAACAGTCAGTGACATAATTATTTTTATTCTGACTTAACAATGACTATCCAATTAAAATTGTTTTGAACTAGGCGTAAGCAGATGGTTCTCTTACTTTTCTTTTGGTGAACTGTGCACATTTATATCTTTACCAAACGTATTGTATCAGCAGACAAGCAAATGAAAATATAAAACAGTTATGAGTTAATAAAAGAAGTTTAACTAGTTAGGCTCTTATATGTAGATCGAGGAAGGCACATTTAAAAATTCTTTTGTATTTCTTTGACCTTTGACGATTAATCATACTCTCTCATCTCCCACCTATTCTCTAAATGTTTTAAATCCCTGACATCTAGTATTTACCATTCAATAAAATATATCAGTCTCTAATAAATTTCATCCACTTAGTCTTATTTTTAAGGATGAAGACTTTTATAAGGGTCTGATTTGAAAAACTGCTTACATGTAAATATGTCATTTGAGGCATATAAAAATAAAATAATAATATTACAAAAATGCAGAACTATTGGTAAAAAATTATGCTGCATACAGACAAGTTTAATGTACATCATTTGTAATGAAATTTTTCTTTTTAGATTTTATTTACACAATATACACAAAGAATTCACACTTTTTCTCTTACTAAAAAAGGAAAATTTAGCATTTCCCATAGTTTATTGTTCATAAAAGTAGAATTTTAGTATGAATATGACAAAATGATGCTCTTTTTCAGGAATTCAACGAATAACTTGCCATATTTTGAAGGCTACGTGGATGCGACATACAATGAAATCATCTTTGCTAATAATATCATCTGTTATAAATTCTGAAATTAGAGCGACTACTTGAATGTGTGCATATTCGATTGAAAAGAGAACTAAATTTAATTCAAATTATTCTTTTTATTTGTATTTAACTAAAGGAGAAATCACTAATTTAAATGAAAATACAAGAGCATTTACTGATTTTACGTATTTATATTTAAATATGAAGTATATTTGCATCTTGTAACTATTCATTTTTTCATAAAGAATTCTAAATTATAATTATGAGATATCGATAAAACATATATTCAAAAATAAAATGTTAATTAAAAATTTATTACGCAAGATTAACTTTTCTCTGAGAAAATATTTTAGTATACCTTAAAAAATAAGTGTTATTGTAATTTTTTAGTTTTATTGATCTCTAAACTGAGACAAAAGATAAATTGTACAAATAAATATTTTTTGAAAAATGCATTTTTTTTTTTTGTTGTTGTTCAAAAATATTATCCATGAAAATAACATTTAAAATATTAATTGAATGTTTAATTATCGTTCAATATTTATTTAATCCTATAAAAAATCAATTAATTTAGTTTTGAAATAAAATTTCATCAAGTAAAAATGTATTTAATTTTTATTAACATCGACATTTTTATAGGATAAATATTTTTTAATATTTTAACACTGTTAGTTATGTTTCAATTTTTTTAGGAAAAGTTGATTAGGCAAAGTTTTGGAATTTTATATACATTTTTATTCAAAACACTGCATTTACAATACAGAATAAATGTTTTAGGGACATTAATGCAGGATATTTTACAGTGCAATATTTGGAGCTAGCAAAAACATTCAGATAGTAATTGATGTGAAAATGGCCTGCATTAACATGAGTACTTAAAAGAAACAGATTATGTGTATGGCTTGTACGAAACAACTTATAATGCAAGAAGTAGGATAATTAGTCCTTTAAGTTCAAAAATATAATAATTATAAAGTCAAAATTATGTAATTTTAATTGATATAATCTATCTAAATATATTGTTCTTCTAGCAATCCGATTTTTTATTATACCTTTACCTTTTTAAATTTATTCTAAATAGCATATCCTAAATTTCCGAAATTCATTTTACATCCATAGTACACATTTTAATATTAGTATTAATACTGTACAATGTCTTTCTCAATTATATTATTAAGACTTAGGTGGCAAGAATTGAAGAATGTTATATAAAACGCTAAATCCGTTTCATTTTTCTTTGTTTATCAAGGTTAACGGTGAGGAATTTAGGAGTTTCAAAAGTAGGTCTATAACAGCATTTCACACTTCCCTCATTCCAAGAGCAACCATTTAACGGAAAGAGGGCAAGATTATTAATGGAAAATGAAGTGACCTCAGACCTGGATACAAGTTACCCATGCTTCTCCTTGCAAGAACTCCCAATTTCTTTCAGAATCTTGGAGATAATATTAAGAAAACAGCTAAAAAAGTCTTGCTTACAGGAAAATGAAACATTATCTGAACGTTGAATTAGCTTAAAAGGCTATGTTAAATGCTCAGAGGACGATTAAAGTGTGCATAATATATGGGTTTCTCCAATAAATAATGATACAGAGAGAATGAAGTAAGGGTCTAGGTTTGGTTTGTATTAATGGATGTGACCTATCTCCAATTCAACAAACATTCTTTTACTTTAAATTTAATGTTATTTTAATTATTTCAAAATATTTGTATCCATTTATTACTAAAGGAATGTATTTCGTTAAGAATACTAATTTTAAAAATCCTTTCGAAATTGGGCTTGTTTTTGCTTATTTCTATTTCATAAAAATAAATTTATTGAAATAGAAAAAAAAAAAAAGAGAAGAATTTAATACAAACCATTTTTCTGCTAATTTAAGCAAAATATGTATTTACAGTAAATAAATTAATAAATTCTTGGAGGATTTTAGTATTTAAAAATTATAATTGAAGACAAAACTTTGTTTAAAATTAATATGAGGGGGCACCCCCTTTCCGCATTAGGCAGACCACAACCCCTATTTTACAAATTATACGAATGTTCAGTTCATTGAACAAATTGTAACATTGTAATTTATATGAAATAAGTAGTTCTAATTTGTACTTTAATTTATAACTATAATTTTGAACAGGATTTACTGCATTTTTATTATTTTTCTCATGAGTGAGATAAATACATAAATTTATTACATCATCTCGAAATATTTCTGTTATATGTGCAGCTATTTATATATGTGTGTATCTTACTACAATAGCTGTTATATTTTTAAAATTATTAAACAAAATTACATTATTACAGTAAAATAAGTGCCCAACACAATGTGTGGTTATAATAAATATATCCCATGATAAAAAAAATGGTGAAGTGATATTATTGCCTCTTGAAAGTAATTATGTAGTTTTTATTCAAAAAAAGAAACTTATATCACAATATTAAAAAAAATTATATTTTGCTGGGAAATAAAAATGCTATTCCAACCATAATTATACCATATGAAAATAGAGGTATAACTTAATATTATATGATTATAAGTTAACGTCAAAAAGTCCGTGATATAGTACACCATCAGAAAAAAATTAATTTAAAACTACAACTGCTATAATATACAATGTGCGTAGCATGTGTTGAAAATCCATTTTCAAATTTTCTTACATGATACGTTTTTTAATGATAAGAACTATTGAGATAGCTTGACAGGTCACATTGCCACACAGTTAATTTTTTCTACGAACACATATTTTTTTTCAAATGGCGGTTTTCACCTGACCTCGAGGTAGTTAAAGTCCAAATCAGTGTTTCATGATCTAGCAGTTTTTATAGTAAGCTCTAACAAGATTGTGTCACGTATCCTATTGCCAATAACCTCACCATCTAAGTCATTAACGTCTTATTGATGAAGTTAATATTTCTTCCTTTCGGCGTGGTATAACAATGAAGGGAAAAAATAACAACAGCAGCTCGGGTTAAGTACCGAAATAATAAGTATTATTAAAACACAGAGTCTTGATCAGCAGATTTCTACCTAGTTACAACGTTAATTGATTTTTATTAATATGCATTAGTACACTGTTGTAATAATGACATAATATATAAAATGATGCAATTATTTACAATTTTATTCTAAAATAATAAATGATTTCTTTAGTTTAAAATGATAGTATTTTTTTTCAATTAGAGCAACTTAGTTATTCCTTAAAAATTATGTTGGTCAATAACAAGAGATTTATTGTAAATAAAGTATGATGTATAATGTTTATATAGGTGTTGGAAAAATTCTTCAAGCTGCAATTAATTTGTTTCCTAAAAACATTTTTGGAGGCAAGCATATTTATATATATATTGTTTAGAATAAATCAAAAATACATTTTTTCCTAAGCATATTTTTTTTCATAAAATTCTTTTTTTTCAATGCAAATATGTTTATATTCATAAAGTTCAAAGTTATCAATAAAAAAATTTTATTTGATTCTAATTTATAAGTGATATACAAAGTAGAATTCGATTTCATATCATAATTATGATATTTTGTAGAAAAAATTAATTTAAAATGAGAGTACTTATATGTATAACATTGATTTATGGCCTTTATAACTGATTGATCTTAAAACCTATCGCAATGAATCAGTTTTCTCTTTGATCAATCTTCAAAGTAATATTTTAACCTTTACTTTATATTTGAAATATTAGGTATAGTAAACAAATGAAATATATTTATTTAAACTTCCAAGAGTATAAAATTTAAATGGATTACATTCTTAACCTTTTTTAGTATTATTTTTGTGTTCTAGACTAAATAAAATTAATTTTAATTATTAACTATTTATATTTACTGTGTAAAATCTACTACTTTTTTTTCGAATTCCAATAAATAAATAAAAGCACTCTTTTTCATTTAATTTTGAATTTACTTAAGAAACTTAAGCGCTTTTAAGGACAAAACACGGATTCAAAAATTAAAAAGAATATAATTTTCGAATTAAAGTTTATTTAAAATTAGCTTAAATAACGAATTTTCTTTTTAAAAAATATTTAATACGTAAAACTTAATCGTACTAAAATAACAGCATGCATACATTGAAATTTCATTCATGCAGAAAATAATAAAAATAGCCTTACAAATGGTCATTACCTAAAAGAGAGACACACACATATATACAGCTGTTATTTTACAGTTACAATATTTGAACAAACATTGATATTGGAAGGAGAAACTAATAACTATTTACATGCTGATGCTAATACACATAAAAGTCTATATAATATATATATATATATATATATATATATATATATATATATATATATATGTAAGTTACCTCTATCTTGTAATGGATTTAGATATTCCTATCCATTACTTTCAATAGGTTTTTGTTCTGTATTATTTACATAAAGCGGGAAGGTTGGCTGGCCAAAAAACATATTCAACCTAACTTTTATATAAATTATTTTATATATTAGCTGTCCTAAGTCAGCAATGTTTATAATACTGCAGCATCCATTTTATAATTTTTATTTTCGGTTACTCACATGTCCTTCATTGTGTGATTTTCCTTCTGTCTATGTGTTTTTCGAATGTGATTGTTGGATGTCATCTCTTGTTTTTAGAGAATAAGCCTATATATATATATATATATATATATATATATATATATATACTACTACATATGTCGGAGTTCGAATTTATTGATGATCTTGTTTTAAAACTAAGTTGACTGACTTACTCTAAGTAACCAGTTTTTAAGTACATAAATTACTGCAATGTGTACCATCAGTGTGGTAATATTTAAATCTTAATTGTCTTCAATGTAAAAAAATTAAGAAAAAAGGTGATTTAGATATTTTGTTTCATTTCTCTTCTTAAATGATAAAAATTATTGCACTTGCTGAATCCCATTTGTGGTAATTTGAGTTTTTCCGCCACGTTTCGAAGTGGTTGATATTTCCTCTGGTTTAGCAGATGGATATAAAGATAGAAGGTCAGAAATCAGGGTTAGATCCTTCATATCAGTTCGCTGGCTTAGAGGGGTGCGGCACGATTTGAACTCTATGACTGGGATCTAAACCCACTCCCCATCACTCTGGCCTGTCATTGGGAAGTGAACATGAAACGAGGGAGAGCAATGGCTTCCTCAACGTGTTTCCTTTACTTATTTTTTAATCCGGTTAGATCAGAGCATGTATAAAAATTTCAATTTATTATGATAATTCGACTATTGGGAAAATTCAATTGCTCAATTTGGATCACCAAATGACTCTGGAGGTTTTTTAATACTAACTCATTTGGATTTTCATATAAAAAAAATCTAACCACAAAAATGTTTATATTTCATTTAAGGATGGGTGGAAAACACACTGCTCAGCATTTGCTTACGAATACCGGACGAAAGTGTATCCGACACTGTCTGGAGACACTTTCTCATTGTTACCAGTCTGTTGTCTGTCCAAAGTTGTCTGTTCTATCCCCGTCCTAAGCAATGCATACCATCGCCCCCCCCCCATAAAGGTAGGAGCATTTACAAAGAAGCAATTTATAAAAAACCTAGGTATCTCATCAACAGAGTGACACTCTTTTTACAGATAACAATCGTTTCAGCCTGACAAATGGTTATTGGTTATATTTGATATTGGAAAGAGTCGGTACATGATTCTATTAAACGCACATCTGGGAAAGAAATCGCTCGAAAGATTTTGGTGTGTTTGTGTACGAAGAAACTATGAACACACACCCAGAGACTTCTAGCGGACGCAGGTAATCCCGGTAATTAAGACATCTTTCTCAACATGCGTTTATTCCGAGTTGTCACTGATACAGGCTTTGCTTTTATGGATAACAACACACAGCTACACAGGTCGCATGCTATTCAGGACCTTCCAGAAAATGAAAATATCTGCAGAATAGATTGACCAGCATGCTGCTCATGTTTAAATCGCATTGAACACATTTAGGATGTTTTTAGGAAATGCATGGCGGCATGATCGTATCTTCCGGAGAAAACCAGAGAACTAGAACAAAAATTCATTTAAGAATTGAAAACCTGACCTTAAGAATTGTTGGATAATTAAGTGTCAAATATGAATAAACAGTGCAGAAGAAGCATTGCAATTTAGGGAGGTCATGTCTTTTACTGAAAGTCTTTGGGCTGCTGACTTCACCCAAACACTTCGTTTTACCATTGTAAGTCTGTCTATAAAGTCATTTACTGTTTCGTCTCGTACTGCATGTGCCCTATTAATTGTTTTGTCATGTTATCTCTATCATCTAAACATTAGATCGTGCACTTGTAGTTCAGATTTTTTTGTCTCCAATTTGATTTTTCATAGATAGATATTTTAAATATAATATATATATATATATGTGTGTGTGTGTGTGTGTGTTAGATACTGCAACTGTGTTTTATTATCTTTATTTCAACTTTATATTCCACTTGTTTCGAAAACTTGAGAAAATTTCAGGAAGAAACTTTTTTTTCGTTTGTAAATGTAATAAAATCTTTTCTTGTACTTTGTATTAAGACCGAACAATTCTAATATTTCATGAAGGTTAGACTTCAAAAATAGATTTAAAAGAATTAAAATTGAAAGAAATGTACTTTTTTCTTCATTTAAATCGAAGTTAGCTTTAAACATTTCTTTTATTTGCTTACTTTTCATGTACCTATAAAATCATTATTCTAACTATAGAACAGATTGAATACACATGTAAAGTAATTGAACTTGCAATTTCAATCAACTTCTATGTTTTCCAATTATGATTGTAATTGCAAATTCATTTGTTCATACAATTACTTCTAAGAAATTCTATAAATCATTATTATATTGTTAAGTTTGCCCTGCTTTCATTAGAACAAACAATCGAACTGCAGAAAAAAAACGCATAGTTTAATTGCCAAACTTCTAAGCGCTAATATTTCTTACTGATGTATCGATCTTCGAAAAGTAAAAAAAAAAAAAAAAGAAGAAAATGAAACTAATAAAAAGTGTACCATGTAAATTGCACGTCGTGATGCCAAGAAAGAAAATAAATTCGAATTTTCAACTGGGAAAACTTTACGCAGTAGTACTTAATAACAAGAGACTGAGGCATGATAAATAAATAAAAACAATCTAGCATCACCGTATATACAGTTCCGAACGAACAAGTGGTCACGAAAGCGTCTTAGACATTAGCCTAAAGCGACGGTTTGCGAACGTAATTACAAAGCAAGTCGCAAATCGTGGCTGCGTCCTGTGGAACATCCCTAAGAGTTTCAAACCGTGTGTTCTTCCCTGTCCCTCTTCAAGTTTTTTTTTTAATACCATCCTTTTTTTTTCTGCCTCCCCCCTCCCCTACCTTACCGTTTTCCCGAACGTGCTGTATGACCTCTATCCTCCAGGCGTTGTATTTATTGTTTTTGTTTTTACGCGATCTTTCTCAGCTTCCTTGTATGTACTATTTTAATTCTTTTCACAGAGTCTTTGGTTCGTCTCCAATTAGTCCTTCACCGTGCTGTTAGCGAAGTTTCTGTTTTATGAATGAAGACGTTTAGGACAAGTTCGGCAGGTTCCCTGTGTGTGTTTAGTAGCAGAATTCCATCCGGAAGCACGATATTTTTAGTTTTGGGAACATCAATTTTTTTTTATATCAGTCGGCTTGTCAGACCTAATGCTTGTACGAAAACATCTTCATGTATTTTTTAATGTGTTGTTATTAAATAATGACATATTTTTTGATTACTCGTCTTTATATATGCATAAAACAGATTCACTGTCAACAACGGCAATAAATATCTATTAGCAAATCACTGGTTGCTAACAGTTGTCATTATAATGTCAGATCAAATCATTTAGTACATCGCCGACGTAATTAATTATTTGCATTTGTAAAACTATAAAAATACTTAGCTAATTGTTATGTTCTTAAGCTTATGCTGCGAGGTGATTTGAAAAGCACCATGAAGTAAATTATGCGCAAGATGTCCGTATAATAAGTTTATGTTTATTCTAATTTACATTCAAAGCTAATTACCTCACTGACACAAAACCTTCGTATTTTTTAAAAATATCAATAATTTTATTTATACGATTGTTCTTATGGTATTTAAAAGTACAGTAATAGCTTTCTTGTTTTCGGGAAGTAATATTGATTTTCATTTTCAAATGATTGACTTTCTTAAGGATTATCGATGGTGTTTTATTACTAACATCTAATTACATCTTTCTTAAAATTTTTCTTTCTTCATTTTAATCATAATTAAAAAATATTTTTTGGGATAAAAAATTTTAACTAATCCTTACAATAATTTAAAATTAAAAAAAAAAAAAAAAAAAAAAAATCAGTATAACGGTTATATAATGAAATAAAAAAAATAAAATTTCGAAATCAGATTTACAAGATTTTTCACTATAAATTTTATAAAACTAAAAAATACTGGGCTGGAGAAACACAAATTTTCACAAACTTGTAATTTTAAATAAATAAATGACATTTTCTTATATTATTATGAATCGTTCAAACACTTAGTATGCATTAAAAATCAAAATATTTTTATTAAATTTTTTTTTCAAAGATCGTTCTTAGCCCTTGAAAAATTTTCATAATTCATTTACTAATAGCCATTTATTTTCCCCAATGAAAATCCTTCTAAGCAAAATCATAGAAGAATTCTAACTTACTTTAATATTTAACTGGCGTTATTTATGTCTTAAAGTGACTCAAAAATGTATTTTCTGTTTAGTACTGCAAATCCCATTTCAGATATTTTAGTAAAGTATTTTATTTTAATCGACTAATTAAGAAGAAATATTTTTATCTGCCGATTTTCAGGTTTTTATAATATTTTGGATCATTCTACTACATTTGATTTTCCACAATGCTTTCAGAATTGCTTGTAATTCATTCCTATTTTATATATATATTTCTAACCATATATAAATACATATAGTAGCATTTCTATTTTTAACTTAATAGCAGTGGCGTAACGTACACCCCCGCATCGCGGAGGGGACCAGAACTCTAAGGGGGCCCAAAGCCCATGTTATATTATGTGGTTTTGCAATCCTTTGTAAACCGGCTTGGGGCCCGAAACTTAACTTTGCAGGGGAGCCGTAATATTTTTCGTTACGCCACTTCTCAATAGGAAATATACAAATGTAAAGTTTAATGTGGTTTGTTAAATACAATGTTTGAGTTCAAGACTTATTGTTGACCAGGGTTCAAAATTGCTAATCCCGTCACCAATAGCCCTCGAATAGCCTTATAGTGTGACGTAAGTATAACTCTCCCTTACTCACACAAAACTTATTGGGTACTACAAAACTTCTTTTAAACATTTCTTTTTAGCATGCGTTACTTTTGAGGCATCTGTGGTGAGAAGATAAGTCTTTTATTTACTATCAGAACCATTACTCTGATGTTTGCCAACTGTTTGATAGAAATAATTTATAAAACAGAAAACTTTTCAAACAACCTTAATTGCCGAAGTACTTCCTGTTTCTTATATAAATTCCTATTCCTCTTTTACTAAATGTATCGAATTTTGCAAATTTCCAACGTAAACAAGAAAAAATTCGTTTACGCATGAAATGGTGACCGACCTTCAGCGCGTTGAACTCTTTTGAAAACATATACGTTAAATGTTCTTGCAAAGACAGTGATCCTTTGCATTTCATAAGAACTATTTCACACTCTTTTGAAAGTCACTCCATTTAAAAGAAAACATTTATCAAGAAAACAGTTCATCTCGAGAAGGTAGAAGTTCTTTCTATTGTTCCTTTCGACAAAGAAAGCCAGAAATGCGAAGATATTTTCTATACTGACGACCTTTTCAACGAAAGACATAAATCTTAAGGAAGATGCCTCTAACTCACAAGGAATACAGCAAAATATTAGATGTAGAAGTATGCTGTGGAATGCGTAGCATTGTCTTTTTACCATCATTTATTTCATTACTGTTAAACTTATTCATTACATGCCTTTTTGTTTTTTAGGTAAAAGATAGGATCCCGATTTCGCTTACGGAGAAAGAATCGTAGTTTCAAAGCCTATGAAAATAATATATACGTGAGGTTTCAGAGAAATTATTGTATGTAGGAGTATAAAAATGTCAGCATCCTGCGACGTAATACTTAAAAGAATGTAAATGAACTTTTAAATGCATATTAAATTAATAGTTCGAAAATCCCTATTCGCTGGAATTGAAACTTTTAAAAATGACATCAAATATATAAATTTGATATTTGAAGAAAATTAATTTTGAGAAAGAAATAAATAAGTTAAAATCTTGAGAAAACAAAATATTAGAAATAGAAAAATAAATGATATATTTGTAATGTTTGTTTTTATTTTAAACCTCTCATGAAGTCAGAGAAGCTCCATTAGACATGAGATACTTAGACATATTATCAATACTCAAGAAAGAGTTGTGACTAAAATATTTTTTATAAAATTATGTAGTTCCTAAATGTTATCCTTAATGAGTAAGTTCATTAAAATATAATACCAAAATAAAATGAACTCATACATCTTCGTATGGCTTAGAACTGATTGAGAGACACGACGCCAATAAGCATTTGATTTCATAGCTTTGAACAATGGTCAAATCATTTAGATGTGTGATATCCAATTCTATATATATATATTTTATTTTAATTGCCATGGTCCATCAAAGTAGGCTCAAGAAAACCTAATATTTCACAAAATATTTGCTGACACTTAAGACTCGAAGCATAACTAGCTATAACCTACCATGAAGACCTTTATGCATGAATACATTGTTCTCCCGAAAACAAGATCTAGTCTTACATTAATGTTTGCTTCAAAAGATGCATAAATGTTCTTTAGAGGACATGTTTTAGTTTTAGTACAATAATTTACATTTATTCGAATATAGCAAGGGCTTTTTCTACTAAAACCTCGTAATAAATCTTATCACAGTTATCTGGCTAATGGAAGCAAGAAATCCTTGTACATATGATTTGAATTATTCTAAGGATTAATCTTGGGCCCTTTGCAAGGGCAACTGCATTAAAAGCAGCTCTGAGAACAACTAATCTCAATACTATTTTATATTGAAAAATAATTGTCCTGATCTATCATTACGCTTCGTAGAATTTACTTCATCCACCTTTTTACTCAGGTTATTATATTCTGTTTGTCATTTTCGAAACGTTCGAAGATCAAACTTCTTCTTACAGAAAACTATAAAGCTCTCACTAATGGAAACTTTCGAACATTTTTCCTGTACTCGTCCGAATAGCTCTTTCTTTTCTTATTTTAGGATTAATATATTATTCTTTTTAAAATCATCATTTAATTAAGAGTTAATCATCCATTGCAAAAAACGAAGTATTGAATTTTAAAGATTGTAATCAGTCGCCATCCGTTTATTATTAAATGTACCATATGTTATATTTGAACTTCGATTTTTTGTTTAAATAAGTCTCACATCCATTTAAAAAGACAAAAGTGAACTAGTCTTACTTATTTTGTTAGGCCTTAGTTTCGAGGCAAGACAATATTATTTTAAAATGAAATGTTAGCCCACTTACAAAACGTGTACTAGTTAAAGGCAAAGCATTTCTCTTTATTGAATAAATTTTCCAATTATTCCATATAGACGTTATTGTATATATCGATATATTATGCCACCCTATCTCTTAATACATTAGTATGCAAAAACTAAAAAACAAACATAATTTCGTAGATTTTCCAAAAACTATTCAATCGTTTTTATGAAAGTAAAAATTTAAATAAATAAAGAAAAGAGTATTTAATTGATAATCCAACCAAATCTGATCTCTCGTTCTCTATTATATATATTACGCCAATTAAGAAAAATAATTTGTAAAGTACTACAAATACTACTTCGAACATTTTTTTGAGGCATATGATTTTTCTTAAAAATTTTTGCAAACAATGGCACAAAGAATAGCGTCTGGATCATCGATTACGATCGAAAATAATTAGGAAATTAACAGCAAAGTTATCTTAAGCGAAGGTATCAAGGTGGTTAAATGTGTTTCGAAATGAGATCTCCAGATTATGGAAACAGTTCCAGAATACTGGATAGATATAGCAGAATAAGAGCCACCGCAAGACAGGGAGGAGTCCTACTTGTTTTTAATTGCCATACTCATTATCAGAATGACAACCGATAAACTCGCAAATGGATTCCCCTTGCTTCTGGTGCCTCAGTTGTAAGGTATATTTTTTATCGAAAACTTAAAGAAATAAAGCTGTATCCCATGAGATCAATGATTTGCATTCTGCTTACTCCAGGTCCCATGATATAGTAAAGGCAACACCATTCTTGGGTACGGGGGACATTGGTCTCTGTTCTTTTCACTAATGATTCAAAATTCAGTATGAACAAAGATTCTTTACATGTTTATAGAGAGAGAGAACAAGAAAACCACAGTGGCATTTCTCTAAGATGATGAAAGTTGTCTAATATGGAAATGGCGGTGTTATGATCTGCGCCCCGTGGTGTTGAGTAAGGGCCCAGAGTTGCACACCTTTCAAGAAGGCACCTTGACTGTTATGAGGAATAGGGATGAGACCTTAGAGTCTGTGTAACCTTCCAGGGCGGAATCTACCACTAAATTAATCTTTACGAGCGAAAGTGCTCGTCTGTACAGAACTCGCCTGGAGGGTGAACTCGTCGAGACTGTGAGTATTCAGACAATGAAGTGAGTAGTTAAATCTGCAGATATGAATACCATAGAAGATACCAAGATTGAGAGCAATAGCAGCTCACCAACCACCTTTTAGAATACTCTCAGAGCTAAGATGATTGATGGAGGAGATGAATTTTTATCATCCCAAGACCCTCTTAACCCCTCTTAAATAACACTAGAGCATTCCATTTCGTTGTTTTGCTGTCAAAGATGATATACCCCTTATTAAATTCTTCGCAAGGTGTCATTTTGCACCATCATTTTTGGATACAGTCTAATGAACACAATTTATAATTATTAGCGAAAACCATTAATGTTTATTATTAGGGATAATTGTATGTGATTTTATATTCAATTGCATTTCAATAGGCTCAATGGGTTTTGAAAAATCTTCAAAAATATGTTTGTTGTTAAATCTTTTATTTATTTATTTATTTATTTTTCATTTTTAGTTCAATTTTGACGGCAAAGAAATTAATAAATCAATTTTAACAAATTACTAAAATTCAGAGCAGAGAAAGTTGAAAGCTTATTTTGATCGGGAATTTCAACACATTTTAAATTAAAACAAAAATAGTGAAGAGTTTAAAAAAAAATTGAAATTGTATAGTTTTTTTTAAAAAATATACTCATGGATGACATCCAATAAACATTGTAGATATAGATTAATAGAACGACTTCCCTTTCAAAATACTCATTATGAAAATAACTAAACGAGAAAAAAAAAAGGAAAAGACATGTGAAGTGGAAAAATATTGATGAAAGTAGGCTTAGAGATAAGCTAAGGTCATAAGGAATTCCTTTTAAATAAATAATGTTTATAACGAGCTGCAATAACAACAAAGAATATTAATTTTTTGTCTCGTTTCCGCATCTTACGATAAATAGGATCATCCTGAATATGCACGATGTCAATACTTTGAACAATTTTAATGAAACAAGTTTCATTTCCAGCATATTTCTAATTAGGTAAGACCGGTAGGTTTGGAAAAATAAAGTAGCAACTTAGCATTCCTCTTCATTTGCATTTAAATTAGTTTCTTCCTCGTAGAATAGCACGCATTGAAGATCATTTCGGTAATTACTCGTCTTAAATCAAAAGTTACTCAGTCTGGATAGCAGTAATTAAGTTCAATATATTTTAATGCATTCAATAAGATAACAATTTGCATTAGGAAAGTCCAAATGATTGAATTTTCGCAAATTGCATGTTTTCTTCCTAACGACGTAATGATTTACGAAATTATGTATACAAACATTAAAGAAGAATTTAAAATTTTTCTAAAAAATATGATTTATTGTATTCATATTATTTGTGTAAAATAGACCAAGAGCCTTTCTCGTAAAACCATTCACGTAACTAAACTGAAAAACAACTTTTCAAAAAAAAAAATGTCTAAAGTAATTCAAATGGTAATTTATAAACGTCATTGTATAATAAACAAGAAAGGCATTAATCATAATTAAATTTTGTAGAAATACGAAAAAATAAGAATATGGTCAATCATTCTCGTTTTGAGATTGTTGATTAATAATATAATAGGTAGAGAGAAGAAAAAAAAATAGAAAAAACAACAATAAAAAAATGACAAGGAAAAAAAAACCCATATCACTCATAAAAAATAAACAAAGCAGATAAAAATAAGGAGACTAAATTCTGATATACGAATATACACGTAAATAAATGAGCTTATGTTATTAACAACCATTGTTCTGCATTAAATTTCTTTGAAAAACGCAAATTATCTAAATTATTTCCATTTACGTACTTACTATTACTCAAATTGTAATATCTTTTCTGTCTGTAGCTTATTGGTTAAGAGTGTTTTATAGAATAACAATAACAAATAAATACGAAACTTAGTATTATCAAATGCAACTTGCAGACATTGCTTAAAAATATTATATTCCTAAAGATTTTATAACATTTAGTGAGGTTTACCTTGAAGTGTATTTTAAAAATGTATACACATCTAATTTTTCCTTTTTAAAATTTTTTTTTGAAAAACCTCTTTTCTGAGCATATTATAAGCGAATAATAGGCAAGTAGTAACTGAAAAAGTATTGAGGCTGATGTATAAAGTGAATATTATACATCACCCTCATGCTGAATTTATTTTTTCTGAATAGAGAATTTTCATTAAAATTTAGAACACACGAAAGAGTATTGTGAAAAAAAAGATCAAGGTCTTATTAATGATTATCGATTCAAAAAGCCAGTTTAGATTTTCGAGGAAATTGAAAATACAAAATTGCTTAAATTATTTATCAGTCTTATTGACGCAAAAGTAGGTAAAATAAATTATACCGTTATCTAATTTTTATTATGAAGGAAGATATTATTGATTTTATTCAGACATTTATCTTCATACATATAATTTTTTTATAGGTAAGTCGCGTTATTGAATGATGAAATTGTTTGACTAAGCTATCTCCCCGTCAAATTCAAGTAACAAAAATCAGATTAGCTGTAGAAACTGTTATGAAAAAACCCCGTTTTTCTGCAATTTTTCAAATTGTTAAAGAAAATTACAAGAGACTTCATTCTTCAACCAATGTTTGATTTTATATATATAACAGTCGAAAATATTTTTGAACGTTACAATAATATGGTACAATCTGGAACATTCAATTCCAGGAATAGATCATCAAATTTTTTATTTTGAATAAAAGAGTTCGAAAAAATAAATTTTTGCCAAAATTCTTTTCTTTTGAATTCATAAGCAAAATATCGTTACATAACTATATGTTACAGCTAATGTTTCATTTTTTCATAAGTAAATATTTTGAATTTATGTGAAAGTCTATATTAAGACATTTTCTGTATTTCTCTAAATTTTTTCTTTTTAATTGGTACCTCTATGTCATTAAACTGAATGAAAACTGTTCAACAAATAAATTTAAACCAATTTGTAAAAAATGTTGACAATATCATATTCACTCTTTTTATTACATTTCACTCAGAAATTTTATTTATTCATTTGAATGCTGTCTGGGCTTATTCAACAATTTTATATCATCAAACAAAATACTTCTTATTTGACCCTTTTTAAGTGATCCTATTAGACAACAAATAAAGTTTGACGTTTCAGTGTAGAAAAGTTTGACCTATCTAAACGATAACATACAAAATTATGAACAAATATTTGCTGAAACGTATCATTACAATACAGAAGTGTGACTTACCTACTTTCATTTGCAGCTTTTAAAACCGAATTATTCTCAAGGCTTCAGAGTCACCTTCTCAGTCTAAATGATACTGGAATCTACGGAAACACTTTTCATTATTTTTCTCAAGCTATTGTATGGAAAAACTTCCAGTGATAAATTAGGGTATTTCAAAAAGAAGCGCTCTGCTAACTTTTAGACTGTCACTGTTCCTCTGAGCACCCTTGGAGAAAAGGTGTCAAGGAATCGTGTTGCGGAAAAGAAGATAATAGGAAACGTGAAAATTGAATCGATTTTTCTGTTAGAGAAAGTAGAATACAAACCCACAATTAACTTTTTCACCTTCGAGTCACTTTTTAGGACTATTATCTGTTCCTAATTTCTAAATTTCTTTGGGAAATTATCTATTCATTCAAACCTCGTTTATAATGGCCATATAGAAGCGAGAAGTACCCATAATTGATATTCTAGAAATCATAATTCAATGATAAAGTAGAATTTGATAATTATTTTTGTATGATAAAAGAGGTTTTAAATTGAAAATAGTTCTTTACATCTATTGAATGGTACAACTTATGTATTATAAAATAGAAAAAAATGTAGAACGTGACATACTAAAAGGACCTAAATTTGAAATTGAAAAAAAATTATGATTTAGATGTTTTTAAAATATGTTTAAGCTTTATTTAGCTTTCTAATTTGATTTTTATTCTTAATTTACTTTTTATTTTTAATTTAACTTTCTTTTAAATTTAATTTCTTAGACCCAAATAATTTTTGCTTGGAAAAAGATATTTAAACGTGTAGAAAATTGCAAACATAATAATTTCCACATTCAAGATTGTCAACAATATTATTGGACACTTAAAAAAACTGTTTCTTCAATTAATTAAGAAACGTCAAAACACACCTAGCTATTTTAAGAAGAAATAAAACATAACTTTAAATAGTTAATCTAAGTATCTTCTTTTCAGGGAAATAATAGTCACATAGATTTACACATAAGTGAAGAAAGAAGTTCTCAGATTAGTTTCAATTCATGTTTCAAAAAGAGAAACATTTTCTCTGTCCAAAGTATTATTATTGTATGAAAGTATTATTATTGTATCGTTTTAAATAGTCAAAACATTTTGCATCTTTTTATATGCATTGATATTGCTACTGAATCTCTAAGTCAATAGTAAATATTTTTGTACAATTTATATGCATTTAAACAGAGTCCTAAGAAAGAATTAATTGTACTTATTGTTGAAGTGAAGAATGATTACATGAAAACAAAAAGTTTTACCTGAAAAAATAGTTTCAATACATTAGTGATCACGAAATTCTCAAAATTTTTTTAAAAAGTAATCTAAAACTCTCATTTAAAATTTGCTTACAAAATAAAATAATAATTTTACAATATTGTTTTGTGCCCTAACTAAGACTGTCATTGACTAAGGGCAGTGAAGTACGGTTAAACTTACTTTTCAAGATCCTAACTTTCCCTTTTCAGTAAAAAATTGATACATAATTGTACGAGAAAAGGAATGAAGAACAGAAATCAACATTGAAAATCAGTTAAGCCTAAAATTTGAAAGTATGTTGTATAAATGAAATTTGTAGCAAAAAAAAAAAAAAAAGAATAAATAAACATAAATTTAAGAAATATTCCTTAAATTTCGAAAACGTAAAATTAAAGAACCAAATCCTGTAACAAAAGGAGGAATATGTGTTCTGCAGATTGAAGTGACAATCTTAACAAAATACCAGGGTACAAA
>BMAV01007154.1:413190-439757 GCA_019973955.1 Trichonephila inaurata madagascariensis
AGGCGAATAGTTTTATATCAGAAATTGCGTTTTCAGCGGATTGCGAAGATTGTCATTTTTGTTCCGAAAATATATTTAATGTCAAAAGATAAGTGCCTTATTTTTTTGTATGTTAATGAAGACGTTTGAAAACAATTTGACTATTTATTTTAAGTGAACATTGTGTATAATTAATTTTACAGTTGAATATCTTTAATTATTTAATTACCTCTAACAGATTAAATTTCCCAAAGTTGAGTATTTTGTTTATATATGTCCCTTAATTTTCAATGTAGTGATTAAAAAAAATATTGAATGAAAAAAACTGCAGTGAACCATAATGCGGTAGATAAAGGGTTAAAATGAAAATAGATCTCCTTAAGTCTGTTGATCAAAAACAGAAATCTGTAAAGATTTTGGTATTGCAACTCTACTTTATCAACAATAATTTTAAAAAAAGGGAGCAAATTAAGTAAATGTTTGAACAGTTTTTATTAAATACTTGCATATACATATATCTATGTAAATAAAATATTCTCTTATAGACTTAATTTTGTTAAATATGTTTTTTTCTTCTTTTTGTAATATCTTTTAACACGAAATTCTTTTAACATGAATCATTTTTCATTACCTTCAGTTTCGTGTAAAACGATTTTCACTGTATTTTTTTACAATTTAAGAAATAAAAAATAAACATTTTATGTGATAAATTTTTAATTTAAGGATTGAAAAAAAGAGAAGTTTTATCTGTGTTTTTATTTTATTTTATTTCAAGTTATTAAGTTACCTATAACTAAAAAAAGCATTGCTCCCTTATTAAAATTTATTTAAATTTAATAACTACAGTAAAACGTTTAACATTATTATCTTTAAAATGTTAAAAACAAATTAATGAATATAAATATAATTATAAGATTCAAATTATTGAACATTTCTTTCCTGATTATAAGATTTAAAAATAAGAAATTTTCCTTCTAAAAAATAATATCATCGTCAGATTAAAAAAAAAAGCCTGAATAACAATTAGTTTCTAAGTTAAAGTCATTCACGGAATTTCTTAAGACTAAGTGTTAATCGGTCATTGGAAAAAAATATACAAATACCCTGGTTACTTTGTTACATTACAAATAATGAAAAGCCTGAAAGCACTAATTTTAAGCTTTCACTTTAAACATTCTGAATTACTTCACAGAAAGAAAAGGGATGATAAAATTCTAACTCTCGACTCAAAGTTAGAATCTACAGCCTCAACAAAACCACCCACTCAGGGAAAAAAAGGGGGAAAAACGTTCCACCGTAGCTGCTAATATAGAAATTTACCTGCATTGCTACCTGACTTCAAATGATTCTAACGGGGGTAGTGATAAAAGTGAGAAAAACTTCCTTCACCACTATCATTAAGTTCTGGTCTTTAAGCAAAAAGTTTACGCTTCTCCTTCACTTTTCTCAGTTTCTTTACTCTCTCTCAATGCCTTTCAAAATGTCTTTTTTCTTTCCTTCTTAACTTAGAAATCGTTCCGTTCCATTACCACTTTAGAGGAAACACGATCTCTCTTTGTTTGTGGTTCTTGAGATATATCCTTTTTTATTTCCAAGGGCGGGGTATCCAACGAAGTTACGGTTGAGGAAATACGACAATTATAATGACAGCCGATTTTGTGCTGTGGTTCAGTTTTTTCAAAATGCGCCTGCCATCTGTTCACTTACTGGTAAGTAAAACGTTAATAAGAGTTTCATTTCCTCAGTAAAAAAAGTAGAAACAGAAAAAAAGACGATCTTAAATGAGTGTCATAGTCACGTGTCGATCGCGCCTGACGTGAGATACTTTACCTACTTTCAGGATGCTTTTTACCTGAGATCCCACAATTGTGTTTTAATGTTAACGATAAGCATGAATAGTTCGTTGCTCTCTTCAGAGGGGCGTTATCGTTTTAAACACATCCCAGTCTCTGTTAATTACCATTATTTGTAATTCTAATAAGTATTTTTTTTAAAAAAAGAATAATATGTTTTTTTTAAAAAATTAAATAAGAAGAAAGAGATTTTTAAAAATTCGTGCAGAAAGTATACTCGATAAAATAAAAAGTAACGTTACAGGAAGGTGTTATTTCACTAGGACAAAATTAGGTATGCACATATAATATGCAAATGCTTAAGTTTCGTTGGAGAATGAAGTTTTCGCATCCGGATGATGTGTAAAATAAAAGATATTCCAAAGATAACATACAGCTATCATGCGATTGCAGCTCCGCTGACTCACGCGTGAACTGTACTAACATTTCTCAGACAGATTCAGGAACAGTAAAAGCAGATTACATCATTAACTTCTAAAGTAAATAGTGTCTTTAAATCGAATTATCACTCAACAAATGAGTCGGAGCCATACTACTCTTCGACGATTCTGGCTGGAATAGGCTAACCATGGACATGTAGAGTATTAAGGAAAAATCGGACAACCAAGTGCTATGACAGAATGCGAGGGTAGAGCAATTGTTTAATAAGCACTCACAGCCCTTGAAGACGTTCTGACGTGTAAGCGCGATACAGTGACTGCAGTGATTATTGATAGGTGAACGACAGTGGGCTGAAATATTAGAGGCCATTTTGCCGATTACTCCTCGTCATTTCACATCGTCAGACGGATTTGCAATGATAAAGGGCATATTCTAACAGAAATTTCATGGATTGGAGTATAATTATTTTCAGTGACAAACCTAGCTTCGAATTCAATTCCGATGACCAGTAAAGATATGAAGACGTCCGAACACAACAATAAAGAACAATAATACAAGTCCAACAATAAAGAATTATGGTATGGGTGCCATTTCATACAATAGCCGAAGTTCTTTAGTTGGTCACTTGAAAGTGAAAGGCAAGCCATCCCTTAGGAGGTCATCTACCAGATCTGCAAGTAAATGTCCAATCTTCCATTCTTCTATTATTTGCTCTTGTGACCACATTTTCTCCATTCTTATAGTAATATCATCACTGCGTTTTCAATACATGTATATCAGATATCCATTAATGCAGCACAGTATATTTTTAAGGTACATTACGTATGTTTGATGCATTTTAAGAATTGAATTACTGTAATAAGGATAATTGGACCCTTCCTTAATTTTAAAATATAAATTCAGACAAATGTATGTATTATGTACATGGTTTAATAATATATTTTGTATAATATGTATTTCAAAGAACTGTTGAAATGATTAAAAATAGCATCCTATATACTAAATTGGATTCTTTGGAATTGCAAATAAAAGTCAATATAAATACGAAAAATCTAAAAAATATTTTATCATGAAACTACTGAAAACTGAAATTATAACTTTTTGAAGTTTTTAAGCAAAGTAAAGGATTTTAGAAATTGTTAATTTTGTGGAGTTAAGTATCTCACGAATTAATGACATTGAGTGAATGCGTATTACGATATACAAACTTGTGTTTAACTGGTAAACTTTATGTGCCTGTTTATTTAAAGCTAAATTTTGAAACGATTTGAAACAAACACAATTAACCAATAGTTCCATTAAATGAAAAGCAATCTTGAAATACTGAATCGGACTTTACCTTCAAAGTTTATATAGAGGTTTCTCAAATCAGGATTTGATGAATTAATCAAAATATAAGCTTGAAAAGACATAAACATGGAGATCATCAGTACGCAAAAGGGGGATTGAGGATTCAACCCCCCCAAAGAGAAATTTTTAATTTTTACGAAAGATATATCCTTTTGGTGCTTTCGCTTACTGTATTGTAATATAAACCAATACTCCTCATACAAGAGGTCCTTGTACACCAATGATATTTTTAAAATAAAATGGTCTAAATCTTGTTTGCATCAAGCAATGCAAGAATAAAAATTCAATTACAAGTAACTTCTTTTTTATTGGAATTATATACATTTTACATATTTTAAGCATTTAGAATTATGATTTCATTTCAGAAAATTTTCGAATATGGCTGTACATTTTTTAGATGCACTTCCTTGGTTTATTATTAGGAGCATCCCGAATAAAAGTTATATTGACACTATATTGCCCTAGGAAATCATTTTGACTGCTTTTTAATTTCAATTAGAAAAACAATTATGTATATGACATAATTTCTTAAAATTTTTTAGAATATATTTTTTTCCAAGTGAAGTAATTTTTTTTATTGTTAATATTTACTAATAACTTGTTATATGACTGAAAATAATATAAAAAAATATTAAAAATTAATTTTAAACAAATTTTTTTACACATTAGTTATTCTTTCACAATGCAGTCATTTTAACTGCTTTTGGGAAATAAAGGTATATACTAAGTTTCAGACTTTCTAGTATTAAGTATACATCTAAATTTTGCAAGTGCTATATTGATATTTAATTAATTAATGAATTTTGGGGTTTTTTTTTTTGCCCATATTATTAAATTCTTACATTTTATAGGTGAAATTATCCATCTGAGAGAAATACTGTTTAAGTTCTGCTTGAAAAAGAGTCACACAATATAAGGAAGCATATAATACCTTTGCTCAACTCAACATTATGTTATAAATAATAGAACAATCATTACAATTCCTAAAAATTGTAAGAAAATTTAGCTTCAGAAAAAAATCCCATGTGACCTTAATTCAGTGCTTTTCAAACTTTCAATGTTTACGACTCAATGTTCAATCATAATTTTCATCGCGCCCCCCTCCGTACAGTAACTATGCATTGAATTTAATAATACTATACCTTGACACTGAAGCTACAACGCGACTTTAGCCTTTTAAGTACCACCAGCGTATATAAACGTCTCACTCTGCCAAAGCGTTAAATGCCCCGGACGTATATATACGTCTTTCAGAACTACGATCTTCTCTGTGCACTGCTATTCATAAACATATTCCGAAGGCTTTGGAATGTGATAAAAGGACTTTGACAGTGTTTTGAAAGATTTACTTATTTCAAAGAAGGTTTTATTTATTTATTCCTTATCATCCCCCCAATACATAACATACACGCACCTACGTGGAAAACGGTGACATTGGGGAGTGAATCCCGTAACTTTTTTAATCGGCAGTTTAGGGATTAATTATAAACCGTACAAAAAAAATGATCAAGGTAAGTGTTGATTTTTGTAAAATTTTTATACATGAAAAGCCCATGGGATCGCTGGTAATTATTAAACTTGTTCTTAATTTAGTATTGTTAAATTAATTATAAATATAAAATACATTGTGCGGTACTGATACATTCATGAGGGTATTATATGAGTGCAAATTTGTATTTTATATTTTATTATGCTATAATGTATTTTGCTTGTTTACTTTCAGTAAATTAATAATTTTTGTTCAAATCTGTTGGTTTCGACTTTTCAATATACTTGTGCCCCACTTGTAGGGTTAACCCTCTCCCCAGGTGGGCGCGCCCCACAGTTTGAGAAACGCTGCCTTAATTACATCGAAAATTTGCTTTAACTCAGGAAAAATATTCACATGAAAAAGTTACTTCACATAAAAGAGGAGGGAAAAAGTGTCACATTTGATAAAAGCTTCACCTATCTCACAGTTTAAATTGCAACAAAATCTACGTTTCCATAAAGCCATAAAATGAAAAAGACATTTTATTTTAAAAAAATAAATCTTATCAGAAAAAAATAAGTGTTTTCACTTTACTTAAATTTTAAGAGCCTGTTCATAAAATATTTAAAAAAGACGTCGATGTTTTTAATGTCATTTAGAATTTATTAAGCTATTGGGCTATCTTTTAACTTCTAGCCTGTTAACATTTTTATTACATTTTACTACACTGCATTGAAATGTAATTGCTTCGCATTACATTCTGAACATTTTCTCCTTACAAATTAATTTCCGTATTTGAACAATATTTTATTTCTTTTGCTTGTGTGAATGAATCTAGAAAAGAGAAATGCGATAAGGTTTAAATTAAAATGCCACTAAAGAAAGAACTTCCACGCTTGAAATGTCGGTGATGATAGTTTCTTCAACAGTTCACACTGAAAAGAGTTCATTAGAATTCTCAAGCCTTGTGAAAGATCGGTTCAGTGCTCTTTCAAAATGGATTCATCTCAAGAATTATTGTTGGTAGAAAGTTTAAAAATGCTGTTTTCTCGAAATTAACTTGCATTTTTCTCGTAACCCTCGCTTCTGCCAGCGGGTGATCTAACAAATACAGACTGTGTCTTTCACTGTTGAGTTACCAGGTTAAAACGGCTTCGTGCCTCGACCGCAAACACTTCTTTCCCTCTCGTCTTTTCTTTTTACTATTTTCTTTCTACTTTTTTGTTGTGTCTTATCAGTACAGATGGCGAAGGATGATAAGATTATTTTCCCGGCGAATTTCCTGTCGTGTCCTATGTGCTCAAACCGTCACAAAATATAATCTCTCATCATCATCCATTACCAGTAGAGGCAATTTTCTTCCTACTGGCTTATACATGTTTCGAAATTTCGTTATTGTTCGGGTTTGTACTGATATTTGGAAATGATTATAATGTTCAATAGTATTTGAAAATGACTTTTTCTCTACTGAACTATGTTTTGTACTTGGAATGCTCGAATGATTTTTATTTTTCCTCCATGAACTAACTGCACACGACATTGTGCAACATCCGTCATGGAATAGGATTCCTTTAATTTTAGAACATATATGAAAATATCGTTTTATAGTCCTAATTCTTTCTAAATAATTAAGATTAGTGGTAGACTTTTATTATCAACTAATGCAAAAAAAATGACAAATTTTTTTGACAAGACTAAAAAGTAAGCAGCATTTAAACTTTAAGAGATTATGGGTAATAAACTCTTAAAGCTCATCAAAAAATCATTACGGTTATTTTAAAGCAAAATTGTAACCTGAGAACAAGTTGGAAAATAGATTATGCGATAGGATATATCTTTCAGGATTTATATCATCGCCAATTTGAATTTTTCTCCATATATGGAAATCTAGGATTAGCCCTTCGATTGATAGTAGATTTAATAACAAATCTAGATTTTTATGTAGTTATGTCAGATTATGATGTGATTATGCATAGTATCAAACTTTGTCAATTTCTACATGAATTCTCTCAGAAAAAACTGAAGCGACGTTCATGTAGAAGCTGTAAAAACAAATATAGCTATATTAATACTTAGTATGATAATATAATTGATATAACAGAATATTAATATTACTTACAATTACATAAGCAATTTATAAGAATTTTGTCATGAATCTTCCTCACATATGTAAAAAGAAATGCTTATAATTTCCTTAAAATAATAGAATTTCATCTACACTAGCAGGTAACACCGCAATTCATAGAATTATAAACTTGTAATTCATGAAAAGGATTTTAACAATTGAATATAAGATGGATTTTTTTTATTCTTAATTATTTTTGACTACACACCAGTATATTTAAAACCTAAAATATTGACTTGAAACACACTCAGGGGCGTAGCAACCACTGTATCAGCCGTATCAATGGCACGGGGTCTCTAAGTTCTGGGGGCCCCAGAACGAGTGAACAAAAAAATCTCAAAATGTTAAGGGCCTTCTAGAAGGAGCTCCCAAGGAACTTTGATACAGGACCCCCCTCAGGACTAGCTACGCCAGTGAACAACTCCCCCCCTCCCCTGCTTTAAAATGTAGTACAACTTAAACCTCTTTTCCTTAAAATAATTATCTTGTTAAATATAATTTTATAAAGAATAACATTAGCATATTTCATAAATGTTAGAACAAAAAAAAATATTATAATTCTTTTTAGTTATTATCTAATTTAATATTTTAAGTCGGATGAAATCATATACTTAGCTCTGTTCGATAAATGAATGGAAACAAAGAAAGCCCCATATGAAAAAATATTTTAATCATTATTTCTTATAAGATAAATTCTTTTATCTCCATAAGTATAAAGAAAGTAATACTTTTTGCAGCGAAAAATTAAGTCAATAAAGAACCACAGACATTGAATAGAATAAATTTCCGCTTCTTTAGTAACAACAGCTCCTGTCAAGAGAATACACTTCTCATCGAAGAAGCAAGAATATTACTACAAAAGAAAAAGTCTGCCATAGTAAAAAAAATAAGGAACATAAAAGAACGCAAAAAAATATTTCATATTGAATAAGCTATTTTTATGAAGAGAGGTCCATCTTTCATTTGCGACTCAGATGGTGTAGAGTTTGGCAAATGTGGTCTTTGTTTCAAAACAAGCCCACAATCTACGGTTGGTGGCATCGCTTTTGTATCGATTGTAAGCGCTGTATATATCTTACCTATTATCTTATAAGCAATTTATTTCTAGCCAGGGTTAATTAAATGTAGCGGTTTGAAGCATAGCGTAGCCTAATAGGAAACACCTCTAACAAAATAGCAATACATCGAAGGTCAGGTCAGATTCAGAACAGGAACAATTTATAATTTATTCTTATTATCTGGGATAAACATTCTAATATACTTCCATTTAAGCATTTATCGCTTAATTAGTTTTTAAAGCATCTTTTACACTTAACGACAATCGTAAGAAAATGACTAATTTTTCGAAAGATCTCTAAGGATTGTAACAAATTGATGCCATACACAAAAAGAGAAAAGTTTATAAATCAAATTTCATTCATCAAGTAATAATCAGTAAATTTAGAAGCATGGTAAGAATAGAGCATTACATATGCATGAAATACTCTTTTACTGATTTTCCCAGTTATTAATTCAGACTATATAACATTTTTTTAATTCAAATATTATTAACATTTTCAGAGCAGAGCCGTGGAATCGTTAGGGAAAATGAGCGCCTCCGACTTCAACTCCGATTCCTGGAATTCGAAACTTAAAAAGTCTGACTCCAATTTTCTCATATACATGTTAACGTATACACATGTGCTACAGTTTATTTTTTAAATATAAAAGAAGTAATATATGCTACAGAAAAAAAAATGAATAGCATAAATGAATCATTTAAATGAACAATGGAAAATATCACATCTAGGGCGCCCCCCCTCCTCCCTTATATACATTTATAAAAATGTCAATTAAAGTAGAAAATAACTAAATATTTTTAATGTATATAGTCCATAAATAAAAGTAACTCTGTTTGTCATTTTTTTTCAATTCCTACTATTAGCTCGCACTGTCTATATATTTATTTATTTTTATATATATGTATATTTAATTATTTATCTTGGTGCAATTTTCAATCGTTAATAAAATACATTTTAAAGCGCTGAATTGTGCTGAAATTTTATATACATGATCATTTTGGATGACAATATAATAATTTAATTATAATTAATAAACATTAATTGATTAAAACTAATTATTTAAAGAATTACAAATACAGCCAAGTTGGCAACTTGTGTCAAAACTTGAAAAGGTGTTTTTCTCACATGTTAAAGCATTCAGTTGGACTGAAATTAAAATGACAATACGATACTTTAATGATAATTAAAAAACCTAATTACCACTTACTGTTGTGATTCTGTCCTATGTATATACATATTTATATTAATTGTAACGATTTAATAAAAAGTAGCTAAAATAAAATTTTTCGTTGTTGATCTAAGTAGGAATTGACTTAAAAACTATTTTTTTATATTACTTGTTCAATTCACTTTAATTTCATTTTAAATTGAAACTGGAGTCGGAGTCAGAGCTACGTGCTCTTAGCCACTCCAGCTCCAACTCCTTTTGCCTCCCAGATCTGCTTAACTTCGACTCCATAACTTTGAATCAGTGTCCAATAAAAACGTGTGAAGTTCATGTGTGTGTTCTAGTATATAAACCCTACACACTTTAATGTAAAACCCCCTAAAAATTTTTAAAGCTCTATATTTATTTTATTTATTTATTATTAATTTGCCTTTTGTTTCTCTGGTTTATAAGGCTTGGATAACTGGCACAACAGAAAAGCAAATTAAAAAAAAATCCAACCATAAATTATCTAATACACATCTTTCCTTTCAATACGTTTAACAAAAATTAAAATTAACAACCACACATCGCTTCCTTCTTAATCCATCACTACACTTGAAGTGAACGAGAAGTACGTTGTTCGGCCTTGTAACTACAGCTGGCGAATTGAAATTCTGAAAGGATGAGAAATTTTCTCTTTCGGCAGGTGGGGCAGAATGATACAGTCAAGGAAATATGACGTAATTCCTCCAGATTCTTTGTTTTCAGAGACGAGACAACTATCATGGGGACTTCCGTTGAATATTCATTAGTTTGATATCTATGTACATCTTCGTTTGATATAAAGAAATAAAAAAATAATAAAATTATTTATGCTCGAATTTTAATTACGTTGAAGTATAAATAAAATTTCGTAAAAAAATTTCTCTCCATTTGAATACCCAAATCAGATGTCTAAAAAGTTCTGTTCAGCTAGAGAGTATTTTAACACAGTGATTTTTAAAATCCTATTTAGGTTTATTTCTAATTTATTATTACAATACATAAACAAATTATAAACTCCTTCAAGATAGAATTCTCAAAATTTTGTCAAATGTCAGTATTTATTACCCCGGGTGAAAAACTTATTACATGTTTATAAGTGTATATAAGAGCATTGTGTAAAGATATAACAGAATAAAGCATACAGTTGTATAAAAATATTATTTTATGGTGATTTATATGTAAATTACAAAGATATATTTTCTTCTTTTTTTTATATGAATCTATTATAAAATGCATTTATGTCTCGAAAACACATACGTTTATTTAAAAAAAAAAAATTCCTCTTTAGTGATCAACTCACAAAGCAACATCTTTCAAATAATCAAGAAATGTCTCACTGATATAAACACTTTCAGAGGGTGTAGTTAGTTTTCAAAAAAGTTTTAGTTACCAAAAACAATATTTTTTTACTTAAGTCCGTAATTAGTTTCAAAAACATAAGAAGAGCACATTAAATTTAAACTTGATTTCAAGTATCCTGCTTAATTTTGTAGTTATTTTTTACGCAAACTGAATAATAAGTAATTCACTTCATAACAAATAGGTTTAAAAAAATCTTTCTACTTCAAAATCTATTGAAAAAGAATTAATTTTGCATATTAATATCAAAAATTAAATATATAAGCTCTTTTCTTACCATATTCTTACCATTACATTCCGTAAATTTTTGGATTTTAATCAGTATACATATTATTATTGTGTAACAAATCATAAATGTTACAACCATTATTATCATGTAAAAAGGTCATAAGTGTTACAACCATTTATGGTTCGATGAAACATTTTAATGGCTTACAAATACAATAAGAAATTATTCTCTAATTTTGAATTAATTTACGTATCCAACAAGGAGAAATTAATTAACATACTACTGAATGCTGATACAAAAAAAAATTAATAAAAATAGTATTTCATTAGTAATAATAGTACTTTTCTTTAAATTCAGAACTTGTTTTGAATTGTATCACTTATCATAAGAATAACAAAGGAAAAACAAACAAATCTGATGAAACAACTTAAACAATTTAATATTAATTAATAAATGATGAATTAATAAAAATATCAATACAGTTATTGAATTATATAAAATAATATTATATATGAATTATACAGTAAAATTTTGCCTTATATTACGCATTTTAGTAACTGTAAGATTCATTGTATTAAAATTATAAATAAGGACGTATAGCTGAAGGCATTTCTTAGGTCCTAGTATTCTTGAAATAAATTAAATTCCAAATCTATTTTAAGGCTATGAGCAAAATTTCTGTGTCGGATTTAGAATTTAAAATTGCATGTAATCTATTTATATTAATTACTGTATTAAATTAGTTTTGTATTTAACTTTGAAAATGGAAACAAGACGTTAAAATTTTTCGTTTACAATAAGAGCATTTATTTTCTTAAACTGGATATGAGGAAGTATGAAATAAACATTACTGGTGAGTGACACTCACGTAGTTATTTTTAACGTAAAGAAAGAGTATCAGTTCCTTCAGCGTTTGTTGACCACATATCTACATATTTGAAATAACTTATTTAATGTGATTTATGTATAGCTACTGCTGGAAAGCTAGATCTGCATTTCTAATACCCGCGAAAGAAGGCAATGCACAGATTAGAATGACACTGCATTAGATCTTTATCATATCAACGGGATGATATGAAATCAGATAAGATCATCATCATAAATCTATTGTACTCTACAGTACCATGGCTAAGTCATAAAACAGAAGAGTAAAAGACATAGATAAGTAGATCTTAAGTAATATTTTGATGCAACTTTAAAATAAATTAATATTTACTACTAGCTCATGTAAAAATTTTGCATTTATCTCAATCTAGAATATGTTTTCCAAACAATAAACAGGCAAAAGGAAAAACTGATTAATGAAATTATGAATATCCACAACGAATGAAATTCAAAATTGACAAAATGAAAAACAATTCTTAACCACATTATTTTTAAATCATAATAGGATGTTATCTAAATTTAACAAAAATGCTTTTTACGTTAATAAAACACGTAAAAAGGTATCGAGCACACACACACACACACAAATGAATTGCCAACAACGGGAAGAAAGAAAGAATTACCAGAGGACATGCAATTTTAAATTAACAATGATATAGAATATAATTTTAGTCAATTTCATGTATTTTACATCCATATGTATTTATACTTTTAAACTATTTATTGACATATTTTAAAAGTCATATATATATATATATGCAGCATTTGGATCCTGAGTCTAGTAATAACTTGTTTATTGTTCACTAATTCATCATGAACTAAGACTTTTCTTATAATGATTTAGAACAGGTTTCGGCAACGCATGGCATGCGTGCCACATGTGGCACGTGGCGCAATTCTCAATGGCACTCTACAAAGTATGAGTTCAAGTTAAATCGCTCTGTCTATCCCTTTTACTCTTCACGCATTTTTATTTAAAAACTATTTCTTACTTTAAATTCTTTATCATAAAATGATTCTTTTGATCTTCTGAATTCTGTATGTTGTTTTGTGCGATTTATGCAAAAAAAATAAAATAAAAATCTTGTTTAAGTGTGATTTATTCTTAGCGTTAAATATTCAATTCAAATTAAAATGATTGTGAAATATTTGTCACTTATCACTTGCATCACTTATTGCTGCATCATGAAAAAAATCTTCAGAGTTATTAAGGCAAAAATTTACTAAACTATGAAAGATCTCGCAAAGATATATAACTATCTAAAACTCGACAGCTATTTTAAATTCTTAACGTCATTGCCTGAGTGATTTAATTGTTTGGTGAAAATTGCATGTGCTCTGCTTTCCGCTTTTGGTTCTGCTTACACTCGTATATGTGAACAAAAATTTTTGTCTCATATGAAACATATTTTGAGACCACAAAGAAGTTGTTTAGCAGCTGAACATTCCGAAGTGTCAAATTAAAAGTCACAAATTACACCTCTGATGTTGTGTTATTAAGTAGAGCTTTGCAAGGATAAGGTACGTATTGAAATTTTAATTTTTTATTTAATTATATTGTAGGAACACTTCAACTTTTTTATTTCTTATTTTAATAAATATTTTTAAAAGATGTATGTTTTTTGAACAGTTAATTTTTTTTTATATGGAAGGAATAGTTATATTTTATGTTGCTTATTTTTATGTTAATAAATATCTTTAAATGATGCTTAATTAATATGTAATAAAACTCTGAATTTGTATTTTTGACCTCTATTTCCTAACTTTGGATGCATTGCCGTGGGAATTGAATTGTTTCTAATATTTCCTTCTGCGTGGCACATTGAATCATATTGGTATATTGGTTTGACACACCACAGCTATAAGGTTGCCGAACCCTAAGTTAGAGCTTCTATCCATTATTTTCAATAGGATTTCTCTCCGTATTATAAATAGAAAGGGGAAAGTTAGCCAGCCAAAAATTGGCTAAACTCCATTTTTATATAAAATTAAAAGCTGTCAACAATCAACATAGTTTATAATACTGCATCATCCCTATTTTAAAGTTTTTAATCTGTTTGATTCTTTTATATCAAATTATTTTCATATATAAAACTATTTATTCATTGACTTTACATCTAACATTATTCAGTGTAAGTATATTTAGAAAAGAACAATATAATTTAATTTCATCACACAAGATATACTCATGATATAATTACATAATATAGCTTTTAAATGACAGCATATGCGCCAATTTATAAACAGAAAGAGACTCTTTAGTTTTAATTTATAAGTTTGAGTTTCAGATAACTATATAGATAAATTGTTTGTTAGAAATATTAAATAAGTAATTATTTTTTTCTAGACATTCAAATAACTTATTATTCATAATGCATATCTATGTAGAAAAGATTTTATGAATCAATTTATCTCACATTTAAACTATAAATATCCTAGTTCTACATTTACGGTCCCTTTATACGTTCTGCATTAATTTGATGTAGCGATGTAACTTGTAAGTCAGATTTATGCCCCGTACTTTTTCAAAAATTTAAACTATGTTGTGCATATTAATGTAAATAGTTAAGAAATATTTCAATGCCTCTTTCTTGAGTTGATTTTTCAGAATAGGGCTATCTTTAATTTTGTGGTCAAATCTTCATTATATCTAATCTACTAATGTTTTTAAAAAAATAGACGCCATTGATGAATATAATTATCGTTATTACTAATAGTGTTAATATATTATCAATAAAATCCACACAAAAGTGTTAAGAAAGTCATATATTAATATACTGATAATGTTAGCACTGTCAATATTGTCAATGACATCAAATTTTTCAATTCCTATTATTAGTTCACTCTCTTACTATATATATATATATATATATATATATATCTTGTTCAAATGCATTTTTTAAAACTTGTAGTGAATGACACTTGATGTGAACACAATTTTTTCAAATATTTATTCATTAATTAAATTAAAAAATGAATAAATAGTAACAGACAAAAATAATAGTCCAACAGCATATATAGAAAGGAAAAACGTTCGTTGTGTCTCTGTAGCACAATGGAATGCCACCTGGGATAACCTAGTTACCGAGAATGTGATTTCTTTTTTACTATACTATTTTATTAGAATAATTAAATTTAATTAATGAATAAATAGTAACAAACAAAAAATAGATCAACACCATATATGGAAAGGAGGATGAAAAATTGAATGGAAAATCGATTTCTATTTTGTCATTTAATATTGTGATTCTCTGCCATAGGTATATACATATTTTTATGTTAATCATAACTATTCAATAAAAAGTATCTAAAACAAAAATTTTCTTTTTTGACCTATGTAGGAATTGACTTAATTTTTGATTTTTATATTACCAGTTCAATATATTTTCCAGTAATACTAATCCGAAACAAATAACATTTATTGATATTACTGATTGTCAATCCATGTTTGAGGAACACAAATATAGAAAACGAGTAATGAAGCCCAGTAGCAACATTACCCGTTGGCCTTAACCCTGAATTGGTGAGCGTTAAACTGTGTTGACTCTGTACGATGAATCACTTGACAACATCAAAATGAATTGGTCACGTTTGAAACATGAATAGTTGGTGAACATGGAAAAACAGTCGAATTAATACACTTGTCTCAAACACGATAGGGCAGATGGCGAGCAAGATTAAGCTCTGCTGTCTTCAATAGTTAATGAGAGGAAATTAAATTCAAAGCAGTATATAGAGAAGATTCCTATCATAAATAGCTGTCCATACGTGAGTTTAAAACCCGACCACGATGCCTACATTTAGACAGTTTTGTTTGGTATGTTTTGATGATTGAAAAAACATGTCTCACTAAAGAGGACGTGAAAAATTATTCGTCTGAAATATCATTTCCATTACAGACGTGAATATTTTTATTTTCTCTCACTCTCAGCAGGTTATCGTACAAGCAATTACAAATGTTAGTCTTAAAATTAAGTTTTTGATTTTTATATAAAATAAGTTTATAAGTAGAATAAACTCTAGTAGTGCTAAACGGTTCCGTAGACCTGTTACATAATCCATTTGCTTCCCATATTAAAATGAAGCTTCAGAATGTAACGTTAGTAAACAACCAACCCTATATTAAAATGTATTTTAATATTTTTGACAAAAATATCAATAAAATGAATATCAAAAAAACAAAAAACAAAAAATAATAATAGTGCGCTATTATGGTCCATTCCCAAAGTTTTCTGATTACAATCCGATGAGAAACATTGTCAGTATCTAAGTAAAATAAATGTACGTAAAGTAAGTATTAAGTAAAAAAATATTTAGGATTCTTATTGAGATCAATAGTTATTAGAGGAAAAGAGAGTTTATGTTATATAATTGATCAAAAGTTATAATATCTTTATTTACTCCTAGAATAAGTTAAATATATATATAATAATACTTTCAAATGAAGTAAGTTATTTTATCATCTCTGGAATTATATATATTAGCAAAAAATATTATAAATATTTATAAAAAAATATTTATACGAAAAACAAATTATATTCCATATATATTTTTAATGCTTTTATTAGTAAAAATACTAATAAAAGTATACAGTAAAAATGGTTGAAAAATATTATGCCATGCCCTTTCTTTTCTTTTCTGTTTGAATAAATTGCTCTTTAACACAAAATTATAAAACAATATCAGAGAAATATTGCATCCACGAATTCCTGTTCAGTACTATTTAAAATTTCATTTTGTGGTTATACATAACAAAATTCTTTACAAAATAGAGTGAATAAATTCGTATTTTCCATACTCGGCGACCTTGAAACGTCTGAAAGATTTTTGTTTTTTCCTAAGACAAAAACCGACAAATTATTACTCTGAATTTTTTATATTCTTCTTCTATAGGATAAAAGTCATTAGTCGTTTTGTAAAGAAATTAACGAGTAATATTTTAAAACACACACACTTAAAGTAAACACAGTGTTTTAAAAGCTACATCAATTATACATGTAAATAATATTTTATTAAAATATTTTATCAATAATTTTTAAACAGATGTATTTTCTTTTTAAATGAATTTCTATTTCAGGAAAATGCAAAATAAAAAAAAAAAAATCAGATAATACAATAAGATTTACACTTTTTAAGAGGAATATATAGAAGTCATATAATTACAATATGTTTAGCGATAGTTAATCTAGGCATATCTTAAATAATAAGTAACATTTTTTACTGCTCTTGAAATTACGAAAAAAAATTATCAACACAAAAATTGTATATTATTGTAGTAAGCTAGACTAATATATTAATTAGATTTAATGCTTCAGTACAGAATTATTGGATTTAAAATATCATTTTATTTCTAAGAATAAAAGTGATCTTTTTTCATAGTGTTATTTTAACTTGCTATACTGATCATTAAGGTGCTGAAAGAAAGCAGATGTGGATACAAAAACGATGACTCCTATGCACCTGTTATCAGTAATTTCATTACTTGAGGTAGAGCGCCTTGTGTGAGAACCTTTTTTGGATTCATTAAGGTTTGTGATTCTTGCCGCATGAAGTAGCAATAAAACAACGGGTAGAGGTCTTCGCCACTTACTACCTGACTTCACACCACCATAAAAAGAGGAAGTACCTTTTTTTTCCATTCCCATCCCCCTTCTTGAATTATTTGGACAATGTTTTGCGCCTGGGGCGACTCAATCAATTAGTTCCATCCTGACCACCTGTTGCTCTTGCTCACAGAAGCGCGCAAGAACTACTGGTTGCCTTTGCACTAGGTCACCTCGGCGGTATACGAACACTAAATGGTTGCTATGATAATTAGAATTAGATCCCTTGTTATACTAAATTTGAGTGAAAAAAAATTAACATTTTATAGCTGTAGCCGGATGTACTAATAAATGAAATTAGTTTTTAAATTAGACGGTTTGTTAATGTTAACATGATACCAAACGTTGACTTAAGTAATTACAAGAATTACTGGTATTTTTTTAAAGTTTATGTGGATACTTAAAGTAATGCAAGATATAGCTTAAAGCAAATAAAGATTAAATTTGAGAAATTCGTAATAATTAAAAAACAAAATAACAACAACAACAAAAATTCGGAAATTTTAAAGAGAGATATATAAACCAAGAGAGCTTATACACATATCACAAACATTGTAGAAAAAATGGAGGTATTATGAAATATGTTATAGCGATTTGTTATTCATGCAAAGCGTTAAGTTTTCAAATATATTTAAATATATATTAGAAAATTAATATTTCAGCTTCACTCTCACTTAGAATCTATTTTAAATTAGAGGTGAAAATATATTAGTTTTGTATAATATTTAAATGAGTTACGGAATTTATATAATGCATGAGTTTTACATAACAATGTATCAAAATATATTTATACTCGTATAATGCATAAAAAGCATATGAATTTTATTTTAAACGTACGCATACAAGATCTCCAAATATGAATTTACGTATTCAGTAATGACCTATCATTCGGTATGATGCAATTTTTCATTGTTTTCTATATGAACTAAAAAAAAAAAAAATAACATGAAACCAGTGCAAAAAAAGTAATTGAACAAACACACACTCTGTAACATCTAAGGCTCAAATTTTAGTCCCAGAACTATAGTAGAAGAAGGTTTCTATAACAAAGCTGCAACCAAAAAAAAAAAAAAAAAAAATCAGCGTCACAACAGCAAAACCCAACTTGTTGTCATTGGAACCCACAACGTTTTCCTTGAACCGGTCATAAATCTAATTCCAAAATGAATTTAGATGAATGAATGCGAGACGAACACACAATAAAACAAATAAATATCTATTTCTTTTCTGAGAAAAAAATAAATTCATGAATATAAGTTCTACGGTCAAGGCTGGAAGACATAACAGTCAGAGGAGGGCGGTACAGAAGAGTTTGGATAGGTGACATGTTCTATCTCTATACGCAAAGAAGCATGCGGTTTGGAAGCATACATGGCTTAATGACATGCTTCGATCCCCACTTGAGTCGAGGACGTGATAAATTGGAACTGCATCCTTGTAATTCTAAAGAAAATAACAACAAAACATAAGAGAATACCTGAAAGGTGAGGTGGGAGGGGGTTAGTAAAATGTTCTCTTCTCTCTCTCTTCAATACTATCGCGAAGACTAAACAACTGAAGATGAATCATGCGGTTATGTGTATTTCGGCATAACGTGATTTAACAATGGCGGTAATGACATCTGACAGCATTTAGCATATGCTTTTAAATTTTACTCGGGCATAGAAACGTGGGCTATTAATTTAAAGGTGACATTTTCAATCTTCTAAATTTTGCAAAATAAATAATAAATAAATAATATTTATTATTGTAAGCCATCTTGTCCCTCTTACGAAGAAATATTACGTTTTTAGAATAAAGAAATTTCATTGATTTTGGGATGCTTACTTTGCATTCTATTTTGATATTCACATATCAGGTTTATTTGCAAACACTAGAGGTTAAAGAGAAAAGAATACTTTTTGTTGCATTTTATTATCTAAAGCAAATTACATTAATCATTTTAACAGTACTTCATTTGGAATCGGCAATTCTGAATTTTTAAATTAAATTTTTTTACAGAAAATTATTGAAAGGAAATTGTTTATAAAATAGAGAAGATACAAATAACTGCGTTCTCTGTGTAATGATAAGATAGATTCTATTAAAGCTTAAATGTCCCACACATAGATTCAATCAAATTTCTATGACATTCTTCTTAAACTTATGTATAAAATCAGTCTTTGTATTAAGTTCTCAGGTGCCGCCCATCCGATATAGTGGTTAGTGACCTTGACTGTGGTGCATAGGGCTTGGGTTCGAATCCCGGAGAAGGCATAGATGTTTATGAATATATAGTGCCTTCTCGGCATGGGGGTACTCTAAAGAGCCGTCGAGCTGCCTTGATCTGATGTTACTAACACCAAAATTCAAGTTTATAATCGGGAAGATTATTTCCGAAATAAAGCAATAAAAACTCAATAATTAACAATTATCCAGCAATAAATTAGCTTTTTTTATTGCGAAGATCCTACTTGGATTAAGCTTAGCGCAGAGCATCAGTTTTCCCTGAAACGTATTAATTAGTGCACACTACGTGTTATAAAATTGTTAGTTTAATTTATTTTGGGAAAATACGTTACTATTTACAAAAACAAGTTATATTACGCTAAAGCAAGCAACCTTTCTCTGCTCTATGTTGGTGACAGCTTTAGAAATTAGCTAATGACAGCTTCAGCAGCTTTTTCCATTTTGGTCAATTGACTTTTTAGGTATATATTGGTTTGTTGTTCTTCATTTTTCACAATTTCGCCTTTCTCTGTTATGCATGAATATTTAATTAATCCGCCATTACTTATACTTATTATTATTATTGTAATATTACTTTGTTCCTCATCAAAATCATAAAACTTGGGGAAAATGTTGATTCCTTAAGTGACCTTGACACGCTAGCAATGAAGTTATAGGGGAAAATTTTCGCACGAACGCTTTTCTTACATCTTTTAAACAAATATTGCATTCCTTCAGATACAGTTGTAATGGGGAAATTTGATTTAATATTCATTTTTACCGAACAAGAGAAATCTTATCACAAAATATAATTAATCGAATCCATTAAACTGAAATATTCAAAATTTTATGATTATTGTTTCAGAAAACACTTTGTAAAATATTTCGAGAATCTATTGACAAGGTTAAAACAGGTGTCAGAACACAGTAGTAAAATAAATAAATAAATAAAAAAACCTTAACTCTGTGTAACGCAAAGAAAACAATCAAGAATAAAAAGCTGCTTATACTGTTTTATAAATTTAATGAAATTACTATATAATACTAATGGAAATTATAATTGCCCTAATTATTATGTTTAATTTTTCACTTCCTGTATATCTGAAGAAAACATACATTACATCATATATATTGAGAAAAAAAAATATTTTTAGGTGAAATTTGCTCAAGGGAATATTTTTTGTAATTAAATATTTTCCGATATTTTTACAACCACTATGATTATAACTATATGAATTCAGAAAATAACATGACAAAATTCAATAGATGCAGAAGATAGTTTAATTTCTTGGGAAATTAGTTTGACTGACAAATTGTTTTCTCAGTCAATTTAATCCCTCTTGGCACACTTTTGATGTTCTCAAATTCTAGTGAAAAACACGTGTTAAAAATACTACACTGACCTTGGTTTTTTCCTCTAAGAGTAATTACAAATTCGAATTTCAGCTAAAGCAAACTCACATGAATATTAAGATACGATGCTAGATAGGGTGAAAAAAAAATTAATTCTAGCCCAAGGTCTCCGTTTCCTCATTTAACATGATGCTAATGTGTGGTTGTTTTTCCCCTGTTAAACACTGTACCGTTATTTTGGGTGATTATCACTTCAGGTTTTTGAAATATAAAAGAATAGATCTGGCTACTCTCTACATTTGGGGTTATTTTAAAAGAAAATGTCACTATAAAATTTTTTTTGAATACTGAAATTTAAATTACAACCCTCCACCTGAATTTTCTTTCATTCATTTTTTTGAAAATATTTTCAGTTTTTCATAACGGACAGAACTTTTTTTTTCTTTTGAGATAATTTATTTACGTTACCAGTCAACTTCCCCATGATGGAATTTTGAAATTAAGGTGACGAATATATATTATTATTTCACTGAAAACAGTAAAATAACATTAAGCTATGTTAATCACTATCTACCTTTGTGAAATATTTTTATAAATGGGCCTTTTTGCCTTTTCAATTTATTCTGCATGTCTTTTTTGTTATTGTTTAGTTTAAAAAAATAACACAGACATAAAACTAAAATATAAAATAAATAAATGAATAATTGAAGGAAGCACATTTGCTGTGTTATTCTTTCTAAAAATGATGCAAAAAAATGCGAAATGTTCAGAATTAACATTCATGATTTCTTATGATAATAAATAAAAAGCGTAAAAAGGTTCCTAACACATTTCTGCTTTTTTTTTATATTATTCCAATTTGTTGTATAATTTAGGAAAATTTATTATTAGGAAAGAAATGAAATTATAGCCATGTAGCTGTCATCAGAAATTAATAATATTTTAGAGATGCTCTAATTTTTTGTTTAAATTTATCAATTCAATATTTTTTTAACAAAAAAAAATTTATTTATCTTGGTTAGGAAAAATAAAAGAATATCTAACTTGAAATTCTATTACATTAACTTTATCGGGTGTATTAAAAAATTTTTAATCGTATCTCTATCCAGAAGTTTTTACTTCATGTCTTCTTTCGGTATAAAGTTTAAGGAACCGAATATTCTACGAGTTTTGAGCAAAAAATATCGTTTTGTTCGCATTCTATCTTAAAAAGTAATAAATTTTTAAGTTTCATAACTAAATTTAAGGACATTTTATATATATTTTCTTAGGGATTTTTTACCCAGGGAAATTGAAACGTAAGGTTTAAAAGTGAATTTCCAAATTCAATTTCACAACACGAATTAACTTCTATTTTTGTATACAATTCAAAATATCATGTATATTTTAATAGAATTTTTTGAATATTTATATTTTTACTTAATTAACGATATATTCTTAAATATGTCCTTCCAAAAATAAAACAGTATTCCTTTATTTTGATTATTTTTTAAGATTTTAACCATATATATATATATATATATTGTTTAAGAATTTGCTAAATAATTTAAAATATAAGATTTTTTTTAAAAAAAAAATAATTTTTTCATCCTCCCATCAGCGTTTTAATTATAATCACATAAAACCACGTTTTTATCAAAAATATTTGGCTACTATTAATATAAAAATGTATTTAATTTTTATTATAAATTTTAAAAAAATATAAACATTTTAATATGTACTTTCTTTTAGTTCATTTAAGATTCTTTTAAACTAATTATTTTATTTTATTTTTATTAAATGACTAGTTATTCTCATATGAATTTACCTGTTTTCCGCATTTAAGTTTTTAAGCTGCAAGTAACCATTAATTTTTTTTAAAATTCCCCTATCATATATCATTGACAATTTCTTGAAATTTTAAGAATAGTTTAAATTACTACTAAATTTTCTATGTTTGCCTGGTTGTTATTCAAGCTTCTTAATATTTTGCAATTAGAAAAGAATTAGATTTTAGCAACAATACGTATATATCAAAGGCGAAACCACTGTATCAATGAAACGGGACCCCGAATTAAAGGGCCCCCAACATTTGTAAGATTTCGGCGCTTTCAAATATATTTTACTAATGCGATCACTTTTATTTATTTTCCTATAAAAAGCCCCGTAGGAATTTTGATATAGAGCTAGCTCACTGAGGACTGGCAACACCTCTGATGGATATGTCGCAGGAAAATGATGAAATTAGGAATCTTATCAAATCCCTAAGGGAAATGATCACTTGACGGAAGATGTTAAAATAACGTCTCTTCAAGGTGATTTCCCTGATAAAATTAAGGGATTTGAACGAATCCCTGAGCTGTTTCAGTGAAATGAGGAAATAATTTTATCAAGAGTTTAAAAGTGTTTTTTTTAACAAATAGGGTGGATTATTAAACGTAGAAGTAAGTAATACAACAATAGTCAATGAAATACAAATTATTTATTCGAAACTAATTAACAAATAATTAGAAAATTAGGCTGGTATTTTTTGACGTATAAAATCTTTCCTGTCGGTTGTTAAGCACTAAAATATTAATCCCTATGTTAATCATATGGTGCCATTTTTTCAAAGATATGGGGTTGATATTTAGGGGATCGATAGTATTACCTGTATGGTTAGGAAGTACAAGGACTCGACCCCCCAGGTGTCTCCCATCCCTTATAGCATTTTGCCAATGCAATTCCTGACTAGTTCATTTTATCATTTCACTGAAGCAGTTCAGGAATTTGATAAAATCATTTACTTTTAACAGGGAAATGACCTTGAAGAGACGTTATTTTAACATCTCCCGTCAACTGATCATCTCCCTTAGGGATTTGATGAAATTCCTAATATCGCCATTTTCCTGCGACATGTATATTTCTTTGCTTATGGATCTAGCGTTTTAAAAACACAAGGAATATAAATCCTTTAGGACACCTTAAGTATAACTTTTCATATTTATGAATGGAATTTAATACAGCTTTTAATCTCAATTATAAATATCCATCAAGGCAAATAAAAGTTCATTCTTGTAGAAAATATGGACAAATTTAAATGTCATTGAGTTTTACGCAGGATTAAAAAATATCATTTCTAATTAAATAAAAACACAAGGAAACAATTTTGCATTGATCTTTACGTAATAAGAATAATCCTAACATTTATTTATTTATTTATTATTTTTTTTTACCATCGCCCACCTAAGAAAAATATTAATAATGAAAAAGTCTACTTACCCAGAAACTCTGACAATGAGAGAAAGAAAATCTGCGGGAAACTGTGATGTTAACACCCACCGATTTAATACTGGTAATCCTCCTAGCGCAGATATTACGTGTAATATCCGTTGGAAGTGCACTTCTTCGGCGGTATCAAGGTAAGCAAGATTTATGAAGATTCACATACAAACAAGTCGTCATTGACCAAAATTACGTTCCCTTTATTATCGCAGCTTTAGATTTTCACTTAGCTACATGAATGGGAACAAAGTGCCGTATTAGGAATAGAAATCTCAAGTTGTAATAATAAGATGGTGAAGCTTCTTTGGTTTAAATCAATAAATATTCTTTACAAAAGTCCTTTTCTTTGGAGAATATCTGTAAATAAATCTTTGATTAAATATGACGAGTGAACGCAGAATTATCGTTTCAACAAGTACTGTAATTATCGTTTGTTGCAATGTCTTCTTCCATCTTCTTTTAACTTTGTTCGATTCTTTTAATAATTCTTCTTCCACTTAAAATATTTTTATAATTTCTCAATTTATGATAAAAAGTTTAGTTACTTTCCTTGTAATGTAAGCTTAAAAAAAATCTACCAAGAATATCACTCTAGAGAATATTCATGAATTTTATCCGAAAAAAGAATATTTCTTCCAGAAAAATTTTCTCATGAAAGCAAATTTCTTCATGAAAACAAACGTCGTTCATTTTGGAAATTCGAAAACATCTTCTTCTAAATGACAGGAAAAAAGTGCTCATTTACGAACTTCTAAAACGCAGCGATATATCAAATCGAAGGCGTATGAATTCCAAACGATAAAAACACGACATCCATCCAAATTGCACGCGTCTAAGCGCGCTGATGCCTCTTTCACAACTAAACTCGACCACGTGCTTAGGAAGTCAACGCGCGCTACAAACCGAATAGAAACAAATACGTGTTGCGAAGAATGAGGTAGTAAAAAATGGAAAGGAGGGGGGATAACTCGACCACCCGGTCGAAACCAACACGATTGGTTTAAAATGATCACGTGGGTTGACGTAGAGCTAATTCCATTTTTTATTCCCTGTCTTCAATACTTTAAAGAAACTTTCATTGTCACTATTTTGTTGATATTTGTGTACCAGGTGTAAAATGATTGTTCTTTTACAGTAAAAGAACTTATTTACGTTTGATAACTGGCAATTTATTAATGAAGTAATATTTTCTTGCTGTTGAAAATTATCAAAAAGATTACTATTTAATATCGATATTATTTCTTCCTTCTTGTTTGTTTTTAAAAAAGAGGATAATAACACACATCGTCCATATAATAAAAAAATACTCGGGATTAATTATATTCAGGTAACATTTTTGATAGAACTCTTTAAATACTTTCCTGAAACGTACGTTTAATTTCTTCTGATAATAACAATTACGTGAATAACAATATATCGATTTTTAAAAATCGAAATGTATTGTAATTCATTTAATTGTTATTGTCAGAAGAAATTAAATATATCGTATGTTTAATAGTCGTATATCGTGAGAAGAAATACATGTATCGTATATTCTAAGAAAAAAAATTGAGAAAGTATATTTGGATATTCAGATAAGATTTTTGATAGAACTAATTACATATTTTCCTGAAACGTATGATTAATATTTAATTTCTTCTGACACCATCAATTATATGAGTAACAATACATTTATCGATTCAATATCTATTATATAACTGATTTTAATAAGTATTTTGATATTGTTTTTAGTTATTACATTTTCATTTGCAAATTCTTTACAGAATACATACTAAAACGAATCCCTCGCGTACTTTAACTTTTCTACATATGAATGAGACTTAATAAGAAGTGTATTCCTTTAAAAATATAATCAAATTATGTTTATAAGATTGTTATTTTATCATTAATACAATGATTTTTTTAATGCTTCTTCGTGTGAAAAAAAAGGATTAATTTTGATATTAATTTCATGATAATTTTATTGATAACTGATGTCATCGAATTTTCTACAATGTAAGCTATAGTAATTCATTTATATATATTCTCTACTTTATTAATTATAAAATTAAATAAATATTATACATTATTACCCACGAACCAAGCGCACACAGTTCTAATTCAAGGGTCAGAAGTCCACCATTCTCCTATCATACCCCAATACGCCACCAAACATATTCTTTTGATTTTGTCGATTGTTTGGAACAAAAAGCAGTAAAAAAATTGTGAATGAATAATTATCATTCATTAAAATAAAACAAATTATTAATACAAATACTTCTTTAAATTTTAC
>BMAV01007154.1:439857-471417 GCA_019973955.1 Trichonephila inaurata madagascariensis
CTCCACCCCCCCCCCCCAAAAAAAAACTTAGTCTCTCTCTCTCTCATGCAGTCTAAAATACCAAATGCGTTCTAATATAGTTGTCTTCAATTGAACATTAGTGTATTAAGCCAAATATTTTCCAGAAATGTATTTTATTTATTTATGCGAAATATTTCATATTTTTCTCTAGTCGAAAAACATTCGCATTACATTTCCCGTTCTTCATTTTCAATTAATTCTATAAATTAAAAAAAAAAAAAAAAGAAAGAAAGAAACCGAGGAAAACTTCTCATGTCTAAATATATAACTGAGTCTTATACAATAAGAAATTACTTGACAGAAAAACAAAGTAAGCATTTTAAATGCAAACTATTTTTAAAAGAAAAATTTAAAAGGGTAATAAAGTAAAATTCATTCAGAGAAAATGTAAAATAAATTCAAACATTCTGACATTGAAATTATCTCCATCGAGATAAATACTCAGACACCAGACAAATGGTTTGACGGACGAAAATATTCTTCTTTCAACAAATCCAGACAATAATATATTCAGTATTCAGAGCCAGTTAAATTATTTTTTTAATTTTTAAAAAATAAGATAACTCTTTAAGTGCAGAATTTTGTGATGAATTCAGATTTTGTTCAAAGAACTTTTTTGTTAATTCCAATTCTTTTCCTAATTCGTTATTAAAAAATGTACGAAAGCGCTTTAGGTATTTATGTGGCATTTCATACATTCATTTTACTTTATCTTTTTGAAGCAATTTTTATGGATATTCCAGACCTTTTTTTCCAACTGCAGCTGGATACATATTTTAAAAAAATAGTGACAGAAATAAATTAAAAAGTTGCAAAAAACAACTGTATTAGTTTACACAATGTTTGATCGGTCACATTTTAAATCTAGTTTGAGGAATATATGGACCTGGGTCAGATTTTATTTTCTAAACATGTTTAAAATGAACATTATGAAATAACTATTGGCAGATTTTTCACTTTATCTATAACTATTAATGATATACTAGAAATATAACCAATATATATAGTAGTATAACAAGATAGGATAGATAATAGGCAAATGGTTTGTATATTAGTAAACACATGGGATCTAAGATTGAATATAAAATTAATTTCATTAATTTTTCATATTAAGGTACCCGATTACGTTCGGAACCGTGATTTTGCAAAAGCTTATAAATGGATAATATTTATGATATTTAATGTCACTTAGATTAGAAAACGTACATAAAATTGTTTTAAGAATATTATTACGATAAAAAATTATTTAAGTACAATGTTTTGACAAAAAATGAACAGAAAATGACCCATTTTCAAAACACTCCCCTTTTATGAAAAATACTTCTATTATAATAATAGTTGACCTATATATATCTCAGACTTCTCTACAGAGACTGAACTAGAATTTTTGAAATACATAACTTAGAAGTGGATTTATCCATATTTTACTACAACAGAGAGGAGAAATTTTTTTACAAAAAACGCCGATAGTTATTTCAATTGGTGGTAACTGAAAATAATGTGAAATTTTCAAGAATCTTAGTTCAGGCTCTCAGAGAACTCTTTACTTTATATGAACCAAACGTCATTATTATAGAAGCATTTTTTTATAAAGGGAGAACGTTTTGAAAAAGATTATTCTAAGTTAATTTTTTGCCAAAATATTGTATTTGAACAATTTTTTTCTCTCGTCGTAATGTCCTTAAAACTATTTTATACTTGTATTCTAATCTAAGTGACCCTAAATATCATGAAAATTATCCATTTATGCACTTTTTTAAAATCTCGGTTGCGAAAGTGGTCGGATATCTTAAAGTCGCACTCTTAAGTAACACGAGGGGCAATGGTGACGAACCACATAACTTTGAACTTCCGTTAAGAGATCCGGATGATACTACAGCTAGCACCCAACTCTCCAAACGTCCACATCATATCAAAGTATGAGCTCCGATAAATTTAACAAGGATCAGCCCCTCTACATGGTAAATTTTCAGTGGCGCTAAGACTAGAATTCCTGATAAGCCGGTTATAAGGTAGTGACCACGATCACTTGGCTACCGTGGATACAACAGTGTGAGGTTAAACATTGCTTCCAAAAAATATATAAAATATTTCTTTAAATATGAAATCTAATTACTATAATAATAACAGAAATCTACTAATCCAAACTTTAAAAAAACCTAAAAGAAATAGAAAAATTACAGAAAATAAAAATCTAAAGAGAAAAATATTAAGCAAAATTTTCTACGATTTTCCCCAAAATAACTGCAGCAAAAATGCACTCTCAAAAAAAAAAAAAAATTATCCACATTTTTTTTAAAAAAAAAAAAAAAAAATTTTTTTAAGTTCACTTAGGAAACATGAAAACCGTATAACGATTTTATGGAAAGAAAAGATGTGCGTGTGTGAGATAAAGAGAACAGTTAGAAAATAACAAGCTTAGTGAATTTAAGAATTACATATATTATGTTTATTAGATATTATGCTCATACATATATATGTGAGTGGAATAATAGCATAATCCGTCTCATTTACAATGAGAAATAATAAAAACTTGTAAAATAATAGACTTGTTGTGTCTTTTTTATTATTGAAAGAGCAATACTGAATACCCACACTTTCTCTCTCTTAGCTTCATAGGCACATCAGAACTAAACCTCTATTTGAGGGAACTAATAATTTAGAGAGCAAAAATGAAGAAATGAATGTAGGTCAGGACTAAAAGCATTGACAAGTAATTAATAAATATCATAAAACTAGATTCTATATATATCTGAATTTAATTTAATGTCAGCCAAGGTAGAGGAAGTGTAATATTAAATGCTTGCTCTCGGGAAAAAATCTAAATTAATCTTAAAACTAAATTAATTATTCTAATTAATCTTATTGAAATTAAATTAATCATATTTCCTTTAGCTAATTCTGAAAAAAAAACCCTCATATCTTAAGGTATCCGACTACGTTCGGAACCGTGATTTTAAAAAAGCGCATAAATGGATAATTTCCATGATATTTAATGTGACTTAGATTAGAATACAAGTATAAAATTGTTTTAAGGACATTTTGACAAAGGAAATTATTTAAATACAATATTTCGGCAAACATTTAACTTAGAATAAACCTTTTTCAAAATGTGTTCTTTTTTCGTGAAAAATGCTTCTATAATAACAATATTTTGCCTGTATATAGCTCAGACCTCTGTACAGAGGCTCAACTAGAATGTTTAAAATAAATAACTTAGAAGTGGGTTTATATCCATGTTTTACGACAACAGAGGGGAGAAATTTTAAGAAAAAAACACTGATAATTATTTCAATGGTTTGTAACTCAGAAAATAATGTGAATTTTTCAAAAATCATAGTTTAGCTCCTGTACAGAGGCCTGAGCTGTATACAGGCAAAATATTATAATAGAAGCATTTTTCACAAAAGGAAAAAATTTTGAAAAAAAGATTATTCTAAGTTAATTTTTTTGCCGAAATATTGTATTTAAATAATTTCTTTTGTCAAAATGTCTTTAAAACAATTTTATACACATGTATTCTAATCTAAGTGACACAAATATCATGAAAATTGTCCATTTATGCGCTTTTTTAAAATCACGGTTCCGAACGTAGTCGGATACTTTAAAAATAGAAGATGCAACTTCCTATGTATATTTATATATCTGCAAAATGTAACTTCAGGACATATTGTATTGTAAGAAGCACAATCAATAGAACTGAAAATAATCCTAATAAATGAAGCTATATGGTAAAAGCAAATTTTATAGCATAGTCAACAGTCACAAAATATTGTACTGTTAATGTTAGCACGAAAGTATGAAATAAAATATATAGTATTTGATTTCGCTTGGTGGACAATATAAAAAGTTAGAGAAAAGCCTTGTAGCAGAAACGCTAAAGGCATCTGACTAGGTATAGAGAACAATTTTTCAAAAATAGATATTGAGAGATTTAGTGCTTTAAGAACATAAGAGTACGTATAAAGAGTATTCATTATTAAATAAATAACATGTATCGCCCATTAGTTTTGAAAAAAAATATTATTCTTAAAAAAAATTTCAATGTTAAGAAAAACAGCATAAATTGAAATACATTGAGAATAATGTAATTTTTATTTCGTTGGTATAATTCTTGATTCATTTGAAGTGTCACAAACCGCAGAAGAAAAATATTTTAAGAAATAAATATTTAATAAGCATTCAAATTGGATATTAATAATTTTTCGTTAAAAGTACTTTGTTCTAAGCTAAAAATAGCTGCAAAACGTGATCAAATGTATCTATCTTAAAACTTATCAAAAAGTGCTACAGATTTCATTGAATTTTTCTTTGCATTGTTTTGGAAGTATCTCGTTTTTCACACACAAATTATCGTGCAGCTTTCATTCTTTAAAAAATATACTTAAAAAAAATACTTTTATAAGTTATATAAAGTAAATATTAGAAAAAACATCTTAAAATTGTACCTTTTCATCTTTTATTGATTATTTTAACTCAATACTTTTATATTTCTTTTTTTTCTCTTCTAATGGCCCTAACATCTAACCCCTAAAAACACTTTTTCAACCCAGTAAGATACCTAGTTATGATGAAGAGGCCATTGAATTGAATCCTGGTTTCTGTAAAGATTGTTATGTAAATTGATTAATTTAATTTGTACAATGGTCAACTTTTTATAAAGTAGCGCAAAACTGTGGAGAGATAAATATTAACTTGTATGTTACCTTCAACATATGCTATGATTTCAAAATTAGTCAAAAGCAAATGAATGATTATGTAACTCTTGCTAATGCACAGCAAAGGTTTAAAGAGTTACGCAAATATTTTGCATCCAGTAAAAGTTTTATTGAAAGCTTTGTGTTGACTCTCTCTCTTAAAATATAAAGTAAAAATAAACAATAGTTATACATTCAATATATATTTATAATTGCACATAATTGTTAAGCAAACAAAAAAAACAAGTCTTTACTTTAAGTAAAAATTACTTCAATCTTTGAACAAGAAAAAATTATAAAACATTGAAAATAAAAATACAGTGAAAAAATAAATTTTTAATGATAGCTTTTAATATTTTTTTTTTGGATTCTAATATCTTTAAGTTCCTTGTAATAATCAATCTTGTTGTTTTCACATTGGACAACAAAGCATTTTCCCTTATAATTTCTTCGTTTATTTTATTTTTTGTTTGAAATTACTCGGCGTATTTCCTTCCTAAATTATTTTTTAATGCGATTAAAATTTAGCAACTGCTTCTTGCGATCCTAAATTTTAGGTATTCGAGATGGTGACAATTTATTTGCTATATTTGTGCATTTAATTCCATGGGAGTCGGTTGAGGTTCAAAATTCAAGATGTTCCGGACAATTTCACATTTCTTGCACTGGAAGATTTGTCTCTAAAAATGTTTACTTAGATCATTTTATTCATTGTCAACTGTATGCAAACTGGATGTCCGACACCTAACTGCTGCATATGACTCAAGAACATCAATCATTTAAATTTTTCTTCAATCTTTTTATTGAGTGATTGAGTACTATTCAGCTACTCGAGGGCTTTTGGAGACGGATCTAGTAATTTCGAACCATGGTCAAGTGAAGAAGACAACACCTGAGCTAGTATCCCCTCTCCTAACTCCCACACCACAAAAACTGCGTCGAGCTACAACGGTAGGTCTTCAGCAGTACTAAGCTAAAACTCATGACACGACGGCCACGATTCCGTTACCTTGACTACTAGATTACCGCGGTCACCACTCTTTTTCAGTAGTATCTTTGTACGCAACATTTTGAAGACTTAATTAGCAAGATTTCAAAAAACGTCAGTATTTTGATTTTTTTAATTCGCTTTTTTGAGTTTCATTTGTATGTAACGGAATGTTTGAATTCGATTTTTACCCACTGTAAAAAGTCAGATTAATTCTCGAAATTTTGTACACTTGTCAAGGACCGATGACAATACAAAAGTTCATAATTTTGTTTAATTGTCCTGATCAGCATCATCAAAAATAAGGATTTTCAGATTTGGTGACTAACTCATTATACCACTTCCAGATTTGGCGACTGTTTATATATTTCATTCAGATGTGGCGACTAATTCCATATGCCATTTCCAGATTTGGCGATTAATTCCAGATTTAGCCACTAAAAGATTAAGATGCAACCCTAAAGCCGAATAGGCTTGTGGTTAATACAAGTAAAACAAACAAAATGAAAGTGTTCTTTCTTTTGAGAAAGAGCAGGGTGGGTGCACGTCAGCAATTTCTAACCATAATATAAACATTTGTTTAGTTTCTCTAAAAATGGAAATAAAAAAAAAAGACTCTAGCATGTGACAAAAAATTATGTTCTAATTGCTAAATATATATATACATATATATTTATAAAGCAATACGTTTAGAAGTGATGATACGATTGATGCATTTAATATTTCTGTGCACACTTTTGTTAATTTAACCTGTATCTATAGAGACGGGATCCTTGAACGATATGGGACGATAACGATATGGGACTCCTCCGAGCCCCGTAAATGGAGAGAATGAATACTCTTCAGACACGTTAATTAATATCCATTTAAGAGCAAGACCATGTCAGCAGCCACATAATTCCGGCTCCAAATATCAAACTCAAGGATAAATTCAATAATGAATAAATGGTAGCTTAACCCCCCCCCCCGCGAAAAAAAGAAGAAGAAAGGCAAAGGAGGTGTTAATTGAAGAACGAACTAAAAAATAAATGAAATAAATTATAGTTTGAAAAAAACTAAAAAAAACTCGCTTTTATAGTGAATCGAACTAAAAAGTAAAAAAATAATTCTTAATATAAGAATAAAATAATTAATGATAACAGTAATGTTATTGCGATAAAAGCGTGCGGTGCTTTATATAATAATTGTTATAATTTCTTACTTGTTCTATTCCAAAATGCTGAGTTAGTGTAACAATGTAATACAAAGCACCCCAAGTTTTTACCACAATGACGTTAATTTTCTCGTTAGTCATTTTATTCTTATATTAAGAATTATTTTTTTTACTTTTTAGTTCGATTCACTATAAAATCGTGTTTTTTAGTTTTTTTTAAATATAATTTATTTAAAGAACTCCTTAGACCTTTGTTGTTGTTGTGTGTGGTCTTATTTTATACTGCTACTTATTTTAATATTTTTCTATTTCACTACGTAATTACTTTTTCTCAATCAAATGCATTAATTATTATTCGTATTTCTAAAGATTTTTATATTTAACGATGAAATATTTAAGAATTTTCCTGTAAATGAAAAAAAGAGGAAAATCAAAGCAAAGGTAAAAAACGTGTATAGATAGAATTAAACTAATTTTAAAACCCTTTTGGAAAAATTAAAAAAAAAATGTTCAAATTACAAGAAATGTTTGAAAGAAGACATTGATATTACTTCCTTCCTTTTGATTGTATCAAGAGATGAATTTTTGCATAGAATGACTTTTTGTGTGTGAATTCAATAGCCTACTTTTACAAAGAATTAATTTTCTATTTAATTACTTCATAATACAATCACAAAAAAAAGCCTGATTGTTCTAAACATTGCGTAATAACAGTGAAATAATGCTTATATAGATGAAAATATCAATGATCTATATAAACCAAAGTTTTCAATCAGTGGACTAATAAACACATAAATACATATTTATTATTTCCTTTTTTGAAATGTTCCTTTTGTTCTTGATCTTTTTCAAAGAACATCATGGAAGAAAAACACTTACTCATAACTTTAAGCTACAAGCCTTTTCTATATAAACAACGACCTTTTAATTAGTTTTTAAAAATATAAAATTCTAGAATAACTTTGAACATAAAACTAAATATTAAGGTAAATAAAAATAAACCACTATTTGGAATAACCAACATTCCACGACAACGTCTTTAATCATTAATAATTAAAATATGACATTAAAAATTAAACTACCACAGATTCCTTCAGTAAGTAATTTGAGGCATTTATCATAATGGGCACTTATAAGTCGCAAGGAACACATAAGAAGACTTTTAAGAATAAGAATTCTTTAATCAAAAATGCATCTGCACATATTGTAAAAAACAACAAATGAATAGTTCAAATTCACAAAACAAAGAAAGAAAATATTTTAACAATCATTTTTTTTTCTCATAAAACTATTGAAGTAGCTAATTATTTACATACTTAGAGATTTAGAATAGTTTGGCTAGTAAAAATATAATCAACTATGATTAAAAGAGTTTGATAAATGTAGCAATTATGTCACTTAATTTGAAGAGAAATAAATTTTATTATGTAATTATCTTATTAGTATTATTAAAGTAAATAAGCTGGCTAATTTAGTAAATTAATTTTATTCGCATTCCTTAAAAATATAAAGAGAGTTCATTCGGGTAAATCCATTATTTAATCTATAAAAATGGAAAACATAATTTACTTAACTTTTTTATTCACTACTGTGCAATTAAATGGTGCTTTTATGCTTCAGACAATTTACTTGATGTTTTTAGTTATTAGAAAGTGGAGATAACATATTTTCCTTAGGTTGAGAATATAACTACTTCTGTAATAGGCAAAGAGAACCGAGCAAAAATTATTAATTACTATAAAATTAACTGTACTCAAAACAAGCAAAGATAAATAAAATGCTTATTCATTTAATAATCGTTTCATTTATTCATTTAAATTTAATGGTTTTGTTCATAATAGTATACTTTAAAAACTGTATAAATAAAAAATACTAATATGGATGATTAGTATACATCAATAATAAATATCAAATATGATCTTAAAATTAAAATATAATGACTATATTTAAAAATTAAAAACTAATTTAAAACGCATAACTGAGAATTTGTAATTATTTGTGGTAAATTTGTTATACCATAAACTCATTATTCAATAAAATACTTCAACTATACATAAAAAGGAGAAATTTTGCTTTTCATTTACATTTTTTATAAATTATCGATAAAAATTGAAACTTATACATTATGATATAAGATTTGCATCAAGTAAGCTATTTTTATATGAATACTTCCTTTTTTAATCGATTTCATGTGTTTAGTAAAATATTTACATTTATATTAGAGAGGTACTCAAAAAACGTATATAAATATATTTTCATTTTATTCATATCTTTTCTTGGATTTTATCACAAGCGTTAAAAAATACAAAAGAAAGTAACAATACTAACTTGGTTCAGAATAAATCTTTAATCTCTTTAATTTTTATAAAATTTAAAAAAAAATAATTATAAATTAATATTTAATGCTCCATTAAATTATTCACGATTAGTTTGCACAATATATAATAAAATATGAAATTTCTCTTTGGAAAAACTTTTTTAAAGAAATACTTATTAGCTTGTGCTTGTAAATAATTCCTTGTACATAATTTATTTATTACAATAAAAAGAACTGTATGAATAAATTTATCATGAAATTTTATGGTACTCTTCTTATTTTAAAAAAAATAAATAAACGATAATTTTATCACGCTAATTTTTTCTTATAAGATTTTAAAATAATGTTTTTTTCCGTTTGAAAGTTAATTCCTAAATGGTTCTTAATTAGTTTTTCTCTTCAAAGAATAATCTTGTCTCAACAGAAGAACTTATTCATTCATTCAGTTATACTTAATTTTCTGAATTTATCTCCCTTTAAAATATTTTCAAGAAATTCATTTTTGAATACGATTTTAATTAGTGATTTTTACAGTTGTGCTGCGTTTGGATCATGTGTACACCATGAATATTATTCAATTTCATGATATATTGTAGTTATAATCAATATATATTATATATATGACAATTTCCAAGATCCAGTAAAGACAGCTATGGAATTCAAAGTCTTTGTTGAATGTACGGGGTTTCCTATATAGGGTACCACGTGTTACAATACTTTTAAAGGGGCAAAAGAGCCCCGACTTAGGGGAACAGCGATACTTATATGGGGAAAATCGGAAGATATAGCGAACAGTGAAATTCCCCCAAAGCCGTGCTTTATGGGGCTTTCTAGGATTCTACTCCTAGACAGGGGTGGTACCAAGTCTATAGAGAAGGGGAAAAGCTGTAATAATGAATGTCCAAAATGCAGACAATTTATGAGCATTTTGATGTGTCAAATTAACGGAAATCGTAAAACTTATACCACTGTAATATCAACTTAAAGTGGCCGTTGAAAATAGTAAGAAATTTTTTTTAAAAAACCATAAAAAAAATTACATTGAAAATACTTTCCAAGAATCAGATTAATTTTTAAAAAGGCATCATTACATTATTAGTAATTTTATAAATAAAATTTTATGTGGCTTTAACAATTTTTACAGTTTTCTACATGTATAAAAGGAAAAAAAAAATCAAAAAATGATTTATTTTATTTTTAAAAATATAGACAAAAATGTTATTTCCTACACTGTGTATCAATTCGCATAAATTTCAAGCATGCAATTTTAAAGTCACAGCAGATTTTCACACTTAGCCTTATAATCTTTTCTATAACTGTAGGTAGAACAAATAAATAAAGGTTTATCCTTTTATTATTTTTAATACAAATTAACATTTTTTTCCCTCTAAAAATAAGACACAATTTCTGTAACTCTTATTTCCCTAAGTCATGCCGAAGTTATTCTCGTTTACAATGAATGCTGCTATTATAAGAATGTACAGCCTTAAAATCGATGCAAGTGAATCAATACTGTGCTAAAGTTCTTTCTTAAGGTATTGATTGCCAAAAATTTATTGTGATAGAAATTTAAATTTTAATGTTATGTGAATAACATCCAGATACATAAAAAAAGTATGAGAAATATTGCACACACACACAAGGCATTCTATGTTATATAATCTGTTACAAATAACATACATTCATTTTATATAGTGTATACCCTTTTGCTTTATACATACTTTTGTTCCATTGAAATAATTATTTCTGAAGAAAATTATATATAAAACAGTTATTTTGTGTAACTGCTTTTGAATTAAAAACAGCATCGTTAGAAATTCCTAATTGTTGATAAAATCGGCAGCGTCTTTGTATGTTTTTTAATGTAAAGCTTTATCGGCTGTGCGTATGTTTATTACAGTACCCTTAATGGGTCTAATAAAATTAACTATAATTTGAGAAACTAACTTTATTTGAGAAAATTAAAATCCATCAAACACTGAAATATACATGAATTAGAGATAAATAATATTACGTAGGCTGTTCAATAAGTAATAAGACTAATTTTACTGCAGAAAAACCACTCATCAGAATGTTAATTTCTGTAGCATACGAAAAGTTTGTTGTTTGTATTAATGAAAGCTACCGATAGATGGCGTGTACAGACTCGTATTCTTGAGTATCACGTGATCGATCTGAAGCTTGTTTGTGGGCGCCTACGGGACTTGCCCAGTTGTCGAAATGGAAGCAAAAATCTGCAAAAGTCAGCATCGGAGACCTTTGATATGATACGATATGATTAATGACTGGAACAAGAAGGCAACAATATCTCAAAACGCTTTATCACAGCAGACAAATCTTGGCTGTATTACTATGATCCAACAATAAAACAACAAAGCAGTGAATGGAAACATCCATCTTCACCTACTCTCAAGAAAGCAAAAACTTTGAAATCAGCTGGTAAAGTTATGACCATAATTTTTTTTATTATGAAGGAATTGTATATCAAAACGCTGTCGAACCCGATACTACCGTAAATGATACGTGCCACACGAATGTCCTGCGAACAATGGTACAGCACGTTATAAAGAAGCGTCAATTGCTTCGAAATGTCTTCCTATTCCATGACAATGCCAACGTAGAGATTTTACCACACCCTCCATACATTCCTGATCTCACTCCATGCGATTTCTGGCTGTTTTCTCAACTTAAGAAACCATTACGAGGCAAACGTTTTGCAAGGAACAAAGCATGTGTTTCTTGCAAGGCTGCGGAGGTGGTTTTGAAAAAGCTCTCACAAAACGGACTTTTGCATGTTTTTAAAAAGTGGACAGAACTTTGGGATAAAGGCATTACATGCCACCGAAGTTATTTTAAAAAATCCCATCTAAATGATAACGATTAAAGGTATTTTTAATTCTTTTTTTTTTATAATTTTAGTCTTATTACTTATTGAACAGCCCTCGTACATGCAAATATCATGGCGTGCTACCATTTTTTAAGTTGCTATAAAATTCATAGAGATGAAAATGTAAAAAATTATTAAATGTTTCGTGATAATATAAATGAGGCTTAAAATATCATTGAATATCTGTACATAAATGTTTAATATATTAGTAATTTAGTGTCAAAACAGTTCGAAAATTAGTGAAAAAGACCATGATGAAACAGTAAATGGTTAGGCGAGAAGAAAATAATTGTGTAAACTGTAAAAGATAAACATCTATCACAATAGTCTTAATTATTGAAGATTGGGTAGTAAAATACTGAGGGCTTTTCAATGTACATTACCTGAAGTCAATGCGTAATATGAGAAATATAACATAAACACTGGATGACTAGGAGCAAATATGATGGAGTGATTAGTCTCTTGATGGTGACTGAAAGGATTTGATGATAAGCATTTTAGCCTATCATCTCCACAACCTTGTGTATCCTGAATCCATAAGACTGCCATGATATCAATATATTCCTTTTTTTCATGTATCCAGCATTCAAGATTAGATTTGTACCAGTCAATTAATAGCTATTCGGTGACATTTGTAGGTATTTCTTCCTTGAAATGCTTTGAAGTTTTAATACTTAAACAAAGTACCTTCATGTATCTAAGCATATAGCTCTATTAAGTATTAATTATATATTTTAATGTGTTTTAGCCATCTATATATTGTTGAAATATAATTGAAATATGTTGGGTTGAAGACCTCTTCATTCCCTGTATCTATTGTCTACTATCTAGCTCAAAATGAAATTCCGTATATTTCCGACTGAAATATTATGCATTTATAAGTGTGGTATAAAGAATTTCGAATTTGTATTTTCGAGTCGTCATTGTGAAGAGATTTTTGATTGGTGTATGCTTTAATAACAGAAAAATTATTATTCTTGTGTGATAGTATTTTCATATTTTACAAAACATCCGTATATTGAAAAATGAAAATTTAAATGTTTCTTAATATTCAAGGCCTTGATCTTTTAGAGCTATAATGCAAGAAAATTTCAATGGGTACCAATACACAAGAAAAAAAAACACTTCTCCATTTAGGGAATATCTAATTATCGTCAAAATCTCTTAAGGTGTAAAGAAAAGTAATATTGAGACATTTTTTTTGTAAATTGTAAAAAATAACATCTTAGATTTGTTTTATTGCGACATAGATTTTATGATTAAAATGCTTTCCAAGCAGATCACATAATAGAATATATGTTCCAATTTTATTCTAATGTAATCATCTCTTGATTGAGATTGGCATATATTATAAGCTAAGCTTCCATCAACAATGTTAAGCTCTGTTTAATAATTTAAGTATAGTAAGGGATTTCTTTCTATGTATGTCATACTTATTTTATGAAAAAATTCATGTCTTCGTTAGTAATTTTCTAATGTAGAAGTAGTGAAGGTAACTTAGTTGTACTCCTATCAATTATCTCCATGTAATCTGAGACCATGAAGTATAAAGGTGGAATGACAAAATTTCTAGTGTCTTTATCTTTCGATGCAGACTGGCCTGCTTTTAAAACTCTTCTAAGCCTAAGTTGTCCTATGTGTTTCATCTCACCAAAGCCCATGATCATTAAAATGTTTACCAAATGAGCAAAGAACGAGTTTTGTTCGACTACATGAAAAGCAGTTTGCATCAGGTTGTCAGACAAATATTTAGATGTTCTTTACATAACATTAATGTCACCAGTGGTGTGTGGCCGCGGTAGCCGAGTGGTATAGGTATCGGACCGTGGCTTGCCTTGTCACGATTCGAGTCCAGTACCACTAAAGACCCGCTGTGCAGGGCAGCGATGCACGTTAAATCTGTCGAGAGCTGAAACGTACTCCCGTTGGTGTGGTGTGGTAGTTAGGAGAGGGGGGTGCCAGCTCAGGTGTCGTCCACGTCACTTGACCATGGTTCTCAAAATTACGTGGTCTGTCGCCAAAAGCCCTCGTGTAGCTGAACAGTGCGACGTTAATATTCAATCAATCAATTCAATCAGTCACCAGTGGTGCACACAAGGGGAGAGTTTTTGGGTTCAAACCCCTTTCCCATAGATCAACAGATTTTTTACTTTCATCGTAGAGATTACACCTTCACGCTTATCTTTATGTGTTTCTCAGAATGTACCCCCCTCCTCCTTATTCAAGAGGTTTGTGTACACCGCTGAATGTCCCCCAAAAATGCCAAAGTTACTTCAACTACTCCCAGCTCTTAAAGCAAGATGATGTAAGTAATGACAAGTAAAAAGCTTTTTCTACTTGTAGAATCACTCCTAGATAATTACTTTATTAGTTTTATTAATTCTAATTTTCTCCTTTCTAATTTAAATTTTTCTGTTTTAATATTTTTTATCTCAATGTAAAGTTCTAATATCTCAATACTTTAATTTTTTTCCCCCTGAGAAGGGCAGTCATCTCCATAAGCTTACTCAACAACCAAAAGCAACGCTCAATTCCAGTCGCCGAAACCAAGCCACCCCATTGGTCCTTGCCTTAATAAAGCCACACCTCCTCCAACAAGCCCAGCTAATAACACCAGTTATATCGTAGTTACAAGATAGGGAGCGGAGGGTCGAGTCATTGATCCAGTCTCCTGTGAACTGAATGTCGCATCCATGAAGTCTTACTGCTCTTCCAGACTGGCGTGCAACGTTTCAGAATGAAGATCGTGATATCTTCTCATGACATAACATGAGTTTTTTTTATATCTGTGTACAGTCTAAAGGTTCTATTTGCACTAGTGAGACGTCTGGAATGTCTGATAATACCGGAGTCACGATTTATGAAGTCGATTGAATAGTTGTATCTTTTAATTGCCTGGTTTTTGTTTAAACGATATCTCTTGCCATTCCTCAAAAATTGTATACACTTCTGGAGTTGTAAACATATAAAAAAGCTTTCACTGGCAGTGTTTCCCAGCTTTTGAGATTATCTCAACACGTGTTCGTTAAGTGATCTTGCGCCAGTTGTTTCTCTATCACGGTTCCGAAAAAGAGGGAAATGTTACTAAAAAAAGGCAGAGAACTCATTGCAGTGGTCATCCAGCATAGGTTTGAAGTTGATTAACAGCCTCACTTTTTTACCCAAAATTTAAAATACTACCATCACAATTAACGATGTCTCAGTTTCCTAGAGAAATCTCTTTTTCATTTAGGTAAGATAAGATACTAGATGCAGTATCTTTGCTAGAGAGATCTGGTGTTTGAAGATCCGAGGCACATAATCAGAAACAGATTTAATTGATACATTGAGAAATAATGTATCGATTTACATATTAAGAGATAATGAGTTATATACTATTTTTATTTATTTATTTTTTTACTTTTGAAAGAAATCGTTTCAATTCAATTTTTTCTATAAATAAAATGTGTAACTATTACTTTTATTAAAATACCCTACAGTTTGTGACGGGGCTTAATCGCGATTTCCACTAATTGTCCTCTTGGGATTCTTTGGGGTCAGAATGGCAATTCTTTCCAACCAACTCAAGAAGAGAACGTGTGTATGCAAATTAAGGATTATATATGTATTGGAATGTTAGCACTCGTGAGGGTCGTTAAGTGGAGAAGTAATGCTAGAAGTGATCGCTAAGGGAAGTGAAATAAAGTTTAGATGAGGAGTCTTCATTCTCGGAGTTGGCCAAACGGTGCCGGTGTAGATAAGTCAAAAGTGGGTCCGAGACCAACGAACCATTGCCTAAAAACCAGTCAGATTAAAGTTTGACTTGACGTTTTAAGGACCGTAGCTATTTACTCAGGAAATAGCGGTAAGCTAATTCATCTAAACTATAAGGATAGTGCGGATACTATTGAGTTAGAAATTAATATATAGATATAGATTCAGTTGTTAAGTACGCTAATTATCAGTAATACGTATTGCGTCTACTCACTCGTGATCAGTATCCTCCTAGACTAGTATTGTTGTTGTATTGCATATCAACTAAGATCATAATAAACTGATTTTAGTATGGCAGATTTTAGTGGTTCTTCCTTCCTTCCCTCAGACATAGGTCGCGTTAATAGTGGAGAAAAGGAGTCCCCAACGGAAGGGGCTCCGCAAGTTGTACGGTATACTTTTTTTATAAAAAATACTTCAACTATATATAATTCTTTTTCTCAGTAGTTTTTATTGATAAACAAATTTTAAAGTATTAATTTAGATGTTAAATAAATGTTTTGAAGCTTACTCAGTGCTATAGCAGCAGTTCAGATACTCCGTAGCAATCGCTATTTATTGCTGTAGTATTCTTCTGTCACGGAGATTTCTTCTCGGAATAAGTGTTTTTGTACTCTTCATCAATACCCACGTCGGCAGAGAAATATTTATTGTGTTTCATCTGATGGATCAGGTACGTCTATAATGTCTGGAATATGTTTAGAATCTTCCATCTTCAAGATACAGTTTTTTTTTTCTCTGACGTATAGTTTTCTTCTTTATTCTCTTTTTATACGGTATTTGAGATGCCAGTTTTACCGAATCCATGCTTCCTCCGAAGGTAAATAAATCTCTGTTTCGTGACCATCCTTGCTAAGTGAAACCTTTGTTATAAGAACATTTCCTCATGTAAGGATAATGTTTTGTATGTAATCAAACATAATATCTATATTTTATTTTCATTAAATATATGTCGGACGGGCTAAATATAGGACATTAAAAAGAGAATCTGGTGATATTTTTGGACGTTGACTAATCTGTTTCAGAAACTTACTGAATGAACAGATCAATCCCAAACCCTATTGAGAAAGAGATTAATGCTAAACACGACACCTAAGACAAAATACTTTTCATTTGTTAATGACAATTGACATCTGCACATAGACATAAAAGACAACTAATACCACATGGAGAAGCGAGTAATGCATGGAAAAACTGCCACTAGAATAAACGGCACGAACGAATGGAAGGCTCGCGCTTTGCTACCAGTGTTGGACAATGGTCAGAAAATTCGCATCAATTACCTACGCTATATAATACTGAATTATCACAGTTATTTCTTGTGTAAGAAACGCTTTGAAGTTGTTGTTTTTTACGTCTGTAAACTTGCGGATCCTTAAAAACTGTTAAAAATCTGTTCTTAAAATTTAACAAAAATTGTCAAAATGTTGCATTTTTTCATAAGATTTAAGGGATTTACGGAATTGGAGATAGAGTAATGTATTTTTCATTGCATAGCATTAGTCGTTGAATCTTTTTTTGCCCTATAGCATTGAACAGGACAGGCATACTTCAAAATGTACTCAAAAATTAAGAAAGTCTACTCTTTTTTCCGAACATTTAGAGGCTTTCTAAGAAATATTCTAGAAAATATTGCCCGATCTGAATATTTTTTTTTTATTTAAATGTGTACCAGTTACAACTTTTCTCCATAAAAGCGACTCGAAAATAAAAACTTGAACTTATTCGCAGTATAATAGTATTTATCTGAAATTATGCAATGTTTTACAGTGAAAGCCATGTGTTTGCAAAACTGTACAAATATGTTAAGCGGGAAAGTTGAAATTTAAATTAGGTTTTTTTGAGGATACAATAAAAATAAAAAACACATCAAAATAGACTTTTTACTTCAAAAAAATTTAAAAAAATTATAGATTCATTCATTATAAATTGCATTGTGAATGAATCCTCTAACTCTTTTTTATGGATTAATGAGATTAATTTTATGAAAGTAACAATTTGTGTTAAACCATAAGTTAAACTTTGATTTGTTGATCGATTTGTATCGGTCCACTGATTAGTCAATTAATAACGGTATATTTTTATACACAGAAAGGACTAAATCAATTAATATCCTTACATGTTTTTTCTAGTCTGATAATAATGTAATGTTGATTCAAAACTATAATAAACTGAAGTCGAAGTACACATCAAAGCAACGCTTCAAAATTTCATTGACTCTTTTCGATATTGAAACATATGTAAATAAAATTTGACATCATTTTACTAGTCCATTCTCTGCCTCATCAAAAACTGTAATACAATTTTTTTGGGCAATATATGAGTTTTCAGAAAAAAAACTGATGTTTATATTTATGATTGTTATTTAGTTATTTATAATAGACACTAGGGAAATCGATTCTGATAAGGAAATGTGTATAAAAGGAGAGAGATTAATTATTACTGAGTATTTATTAAACCTGTAGTGAACTTTCTTAATACTGGATGATCCTTATTCATAATATCGGATCATTCTTACTCATAGTATCGGATTTTTGACCCATGCGTCTTATTGGCTGTTAGAACCTACTATTGAATTTTATTGGTCAGAAAAAATGTCTTCTGGCATTTCTTCTACCCTCCCAGAATTCCACTCTGATGAAGGGAATATATATATTCGATATTTGTTATTAGTTGTGTGAGAAATAGCGTTTATATTTTTGATAATCATGCTTCATTAATTTGCCACTCAAAATACCAAAAAACCGTACTAGGTTTTTCTAAACACATATTTAAACAACAAAAATCTGAGAAGGCAATCATTATATATCAAGTATTATAAGAAAACAAATGTAATACTTATAAAGATTTATCCTATTTCATGTATTTTGTGTTTTCTTATAAAAGGAAGTGACATTAAAAGTAGAATTTTGTTATATTTATGAATAGTTGAAATTTCTTATTTCCGTTGAGTAAGTATCAAAACATACCTGAGCATTCCTTATAATTGTGTTACATAAATATTTCTCTTTTTTTACATAGTTATGAAAGATTTACTCTAGGAATGGCAAACTTTAGAAATGAATGACTCCGTGAATGTTGATGATTGAATACACACGCACATTCTTCACGCTGTAGCTTTCCAAATGAAGCATATCACAATGTTCATGGTTAATTCTTGCAATTAAATCTACCAAGTTTGTTTTGTGGAAGGATGTATGCTTCTAGCTGTAGCCGCCTGCCTGGAAAAACTTCCAACAATGTTACGATTCATTGCATGTTCTTATAATGGGATTCACTCTTATTTTAAAATTTGGTTTTCATATTATTTTTCATAAAATTATCATTTTAATTGATTATCAAATTAATTTTTAATGAAACAATTTTAATACAATCTGAAATTTTTTATAACTTATTTATATATACATTTTTTTCGAACGGAATAAACTAAATTATGTGAAAAGAGTGTTGATTGTTTTGTGAATATTCTTATTTTTCGCCTTTTTTTCTATTTTAATGTATTTAAGGTATAAAAGGTTAGATATATTGCAATAATTTTATTTATGCATTTAATATATATACCATTTATACATTCTGTGTCAATCAATATAGCATTTTTTTTATGCACCAATGAAAGTAAATTACATTTTGCACTGACAAAGACTTTTGCTATGTGTAAGTAGTTAAGAAAAATAAAAAAAGAATCAGGCAGCTGACTCTGTTATGTGTATTTCATACGTAATCATTAAAATAATCAATTGGTGCTACAAGTTAATTTTTGATAATTTATGCATAAAAGTTATTAGGTAGTAACAAAACAAGAGTATTGATGTAGTTCAGGTAATAAAAGTATTAATCTTACATATTTATCACGTATCAATATACACTTTCACTAATTTTAAAATTCAAATTTTTAATGTATTTTTAAAAAAAATATAATTATAAGATACTGAAGTGTAGTTATCAGTTACGATTAATACGTCTTCAGAGATTAACATTAAATTATTTTTTTAAAAAAAACTTAGAATAAACGAGAATTACATATAAAATGAATACAAATTTTGTATATGTAACTCTACACCTTTTTTTAATTCTATTCTTAATTCATAAACTTTATTATTGAATCGTTTGCAAAAAATATTTTTAATTCTAATTCAAGAAATTATAATTTTTATAATCAAGTATAAAAAAATCTTTGTTTTGCCATTAATTGATTAGTTAAAGTCTTCGATTAATTTTAGAAAAACCGGGTTAACTAAATATAGTAATGACTTCGTTACAACTTCAGTAACTCTGCACCTTAAATTCATAACTGGTCATTTGTAAAACACATGCGTGAGTTACCAGGTTCATTACTTTCAATTGATAACCTATGTTACCTGTCTTGTTGAAAATCATAACATGGTGTAGCTTCCTCTGCACACAAATTACACATAAAATGTATATACTTGATTATAATGAGCATGTGTCTTCTTTTCATTCGTACCTTTTTGTTTACTCTGACCGAGATGAAAGAAAGAAGACAGACGGGCGTATCTCTGATTTTTGCATGCACATGTAGGCGTTTTTAGGTATTTCTGCTGCTCTCTGCGGTTGCAAACTCAGTTATGAACTTACCCGCCTTTTTCTTTTGTCTCACAGCATTTTTTATCTAACCTCTTGGAAATTCCGAAAAGGAAAAACCGTTTCGTCATAAAAAACAGCGGGTAATATACATACTGACTTATAACCAATTTGCACAACAGTTTATTCAACATTTGGCTGTAGACAGATCAGACAAAGAAAAAAAATCAGAATTTTGATACCAATGTTATGTAGCCTCGAACTTAGATATTACGGTATATTATACTGTATTTATTTATTTTTGAAATATGATCGGTATTAACAATGACTAAAGTTTTTTAAAAAAACTGAAAAGCTGCTTTAAATTTGGCAAGGGATTCAAATTCTTTTTACTAGTAATACATTACAAACTTTTTTCAGAAACGAACAAAACATATTAATGGATTTCATGGTAACTATTTATAAATGTTAAAATCAACACTGCTTATTCTAGATTTTCTGACCTGGCTCATCTTACGCATTTAAGTTTGGTATTTAATATTTTGTCAGACAAGATGAAAATATATTATAACTTTTACTATTTGCAACAGACGTTTCATAAGGATCTTTTTTTCAAAAATGGAAGAGGCAGAGAGATTCCATTGGCAAACAAATATGCAAAAGTTGTGTATTAATAATAAAACCTAAATGTTAACGAACATGCTGTACATTTCTTTGTATTTAAAATGCTCACCTTATCTTATAAATTCAAAAATCGAAAACATAACAAGTGAAAAAGAGACAGTAAATAGTTTTCTTTTTTTAATTATATCTTTTTAAAATTTATTTTTCTTATTTTATTTTAGCTCCTTTGTCATTTTAATTTTATACCGTACTTCAAATCATGTATTAAGATTCAGTTAATGAGGAATCTCATTACTTCAAGTAAATAGCATATCTTTTCATGAAAGTATTAAGAGAAAGAGGAATAACGATAAGTATAAGGCAAAATAAAGTCTGATTTCCTCATAATTTTATGACTACATTTCTTTTTTACTCTCTTACACAAAAAATATTCTTACTTCAAAAACAATTATACATTGATATTATCTATATATTAGATTTTATTAATATTAAGGTTTAAGAGATTTCGTAAGCTTAATATTTTTAATTTAATTTATAAAACTCTATTATAAAATTTATAAAATTTGATAGAACCTAAATTTCATAAGTTCTTTGAATAATATAAAATATTTCTTCAGTGGAATTTTATTTAATAGCAGATTAGAGTTGATATTCATTCAAATTAATTCGTGTACATACATATATATATATATATATATATATATATATGTGTGTGTGTGTATGTATGTATGTATGTATGTATGTATGTATGTATGTATATTTGAGAAACTAGATGTATTTATTTATACGAAAATAAAATCCTATTATAAGCTACCATAAAAATTAACACAGGAAACAGTTTCAGGTATATATAAAGTTCTTAACAGTTCATTCTTTACTTAAGTGTTAAACATGTTTAATCATTAAAACAATGTTTATACATTTTCATGAATCAGTTTTTAAGAGCTCCATTAAGACATGATTACTTTTTTGACACGTATTTTAACATGAAATTTATTGCTATTTCAGATAAACTCATTTGAAATTATGCTCAAAGATAACCTGCATATTCGAAATAATACAGACTCAATTTGATATCGAATTAAAAATATTTGCTGAAAATGAAAACAATTTGCTTATGTAATTGAATTTCTTGAAAAATGGTAAATGAAAGATAACACTAAAGTTTTCAAGCAAAGATATAATTTGCAGTGTCAATTACAAAAGTGCAAGTGAATTACATAAGTCACTTGTGAAGAAAAAAAAAATTGGTAGTGCACTTGCTGAATTCCAGGTTAAGTCCATATGCGCGCATCACCGTCTTTCGGGAATTTCTTATGCATTATTCGATTAAGGGGACACAGTACAATTTAATTGACCAAATTCGGTCAAAAAATCCAATCTAATTTTTTAGCCTAAATTATTCTTTATATATTTTTCTATAACCTCACAAAATTAGAAAGCTGTAAACTTAAAAAATGCAGAATTATGATAGTTTTTACGTTCGTTTTTATTCACATCCCTATGGCAAATCAAAACTTTAAACTTACTTATCTCAGAAAGATAAAATAACTAGTTTGTCTTCATTTAAAATGCTAAGGCTTTTTTTCTATTGTACCTAATGCTTTGAATTTTTTTTACCTATTACCAATAGTACACGTAACAAAAGTTGGTATGCTTATTTTTTTAAAAATAATTGAACTCAGAATTTATACATTTTTTAAGGAATTTTCAATAAGCATTCATAAAAAGAGGTATTGTACGAATACCAATCATATTATCGCAAAACCCATACCAACTTTTGTTATACATAGTTTGACGATCTTGTAAATCAAATTTCATGCGTGTACGTAAATTCTTGTAGGAGGAGTAGCATTTTAAATTTACTTCACAAATTTCAAGTTTTTTCCTTAAAAATTATATGGCTAGCATTTTATAAAATTTTGAGCACAAAATCTGTTTTACATAGTATACACACATAGGAGGTAACGAAAAAAATTTTAAAAGTCCTTGAATTATAAATTTGTGCTTAAATCGTACCATGTCCCCTTAAATTAAAAAAACAAAGAGTTATCAATGCCTGAACAGCACCATTTGAATAATGAAATGAGGTGGTAAATCTTGGGGAGATTTGAGACAGAGCAATCTCAAATGCAGACTGCTAGAGATTTACTTGCGTTATGTGCAACTTACAGAGGTAATTTAATGAGACCAAATGTATAAATAGGAGATCTAAGAAAGATCATCTGATAATTTTGATGACATATGAAGATCGATATTGGTATACTGTACAGAGAAATAATCAGAGTACAGCAGTTTCTCATCTATTTCAGGAATTCAGGTTCTCTCATGCATGAAAGTTTGAGGTTTTACTATTTCTAAACGGTTTTAGTTGCTGATGTTTGTGCCACTTCATTTCTGCGCATTGAAGATTCCTGTTGGCTTGAGATCTAATGCAGACAAGAATTAGTGTCGAAGTATTTTTGAACACATTAAAGCCTATTAATGAAATCGTGGATACCTATGTGCAATTGGTCCTCATTTCATTTTTATTTAATGGCAACTTCATGCATATAGGACTAGAAAACCTGAAGATAATTTTCCATCTACAGTTTTTAAAGGTATTTAAAAAAATCATACGCATAAACCGAGAGGAATCGAGATGTATACATAAATCAGATCAAAGTCAGAAGCATTATGTATGCGTGCATGAATTATACCTACCTTTGTGTAGAGTAGTGTATGAAATATAGTTTTCGGAAGTACTGTTTCAATAAACAAATAATTTAAAAATTAAAATCAAACGATATTACATAATTGAAATTTTATTCCTGTATCCTTTTTAGTATTCTTAAAAGTCATCATATGCATATATAAACGCTATCCTTCTATATGCAATAAAATACTAATCAATCATTGTTTTCTTGTAAAATCCGAACGTATTGAGGAGATTTCTAAAAAATATCTTACTACAATAACAACATTAAGGTTCTTTTTAAATAAATGAAACTAAATGAAAATGCATAATGTTAAATTTCTTGGCTGTCTGAAAGTTCAGGGTTTTAGACCCCTTTACTTCGTCTTAGTTTAATTCAAAAATATTTTGAGTTAAAATACAAGAAAACAAGTAGATAAAAGAAGCAAAGTCATGAAATGTTTTTGAATAAGCATGCGAGTGTAATTCGTTTTAAATTGCTTACACACATGAGCACTTCTGATTTATATTATTTTTCTTCGCGATGCAAGTTGGAACTTCAGTTAGTAAACTGACTTAATGAATTCTAAATAAAGCTTCACATGTAGCGCTGTTCAACATAAATTCTTCCTTTCGTAAACATCCGGAGTCTGGAGCTCTGTCTGCAAATTACGATTTGGAATTTCAGCCTGAAAAAACACTCCAAACTTTTAAAATATTTATTTTATTTTGAAATTTTGTTAAATTTAATTGCTGTATACTTTTTACTATGCCCTTTTTAATTGTTATAACTACAAGATGTTTATTTAATTAAACCGATGCTGTGAATATTGAAATTCATTGCTTGCAAATGAGACTAATATTGACATAAAGTCAACCTACAACATTTTATATTTAAAATATACTATTTTAATCGATTCCCTTGAAAAGGCAGGTGTATCATATTATTAGTAATAATTTTTTGTTACTAATCTTAAGGACAGTAGAAATTAAAGGTTGTATAATAGAAAGTTATTAGTTAAGTCATTTCTTGAATTTTCTAATGCTCTCACTTCAATGTTAATTTTGCGACAATTTCTGGAAAGTGCTGAAAAAATGCAAAATTTTGTATTTTGTTTTAAATACAGTGAAAATCGTTTAACACGAAGTTGAGGGGATTAAAATATTTTTTCGTGTGAAGGATATTGCAAATAAATAAATAAATAAATAAAATCATGTATTCAACAAAATACATTTTGTTAGAGTACATTATATTTACACAGATACCTATGAAAGTATGTGTTCAATAAAAATCAATGAAACAAAAACATTAACAATGAAATTTAATTCAAAATTTTCAAGGTGTTGAAAAGCAAATCATTTATTGTGTTTTTAGGAAATAATCTGATATTTATCTTTGCATTGCATATTTAGCATCAAATTGTCTACAGATTGTTCAATGCCGTTCATTTTGTCTTTCATTTCAACATTGGAATGTACGTCTAAATAAATGTTCATATTTTTTAGGATGTTCCTCATTTCCGATGACGTGGGAACCGCATCTGCATTATTCATTTCATTTTCATCATCAGAATCTGAATCAATGATATTTTTTGAGCTTTGAACAAGCTCCAAAATATTTTTGTCTGCCATAATTGGGGCTGTATACACATTATCGCCATCTCCTACAACGAATTCTGCCAATGATATAGTAGGACAGTCCAATCCGGCTGGTGTTTTCCGTATTTTGTTCATTTCAAAATGGAAAATCTCTTCGTGCTAAGCGATTTTCGCGTTTCATGAAAAGAGAATAAAAGCATGAAAATACATAGTAGTTTGTCGGGACCGTTGTATCATATCGTGTTAACCTATATTCCGTCAGCGTTCTATCCTTAAACGTACTTCACTGTAATTAAATGCATGCATATATTAATATATAAATGAATACATACGTATATTAATACGTATGTATGAATAAATTGTAAGAGTGGGAATATTAGAAAAAATTATCATATTTTTTTTATGTTTAAAGGACAAAACATATAGAGTAATCTCACCAACAGTATGTTCTTAACATTTCAGGTGAAGTTTTGAAGGTCCTCTGATCGTTAATGAGTACCTCAGAGTTGACGAATAGACGACCTATAATATGGAGCTACAGAAAAAGTCATTGTTCTAAATATCTTTCTTGGAAACGTAAGAGGCTAAAATTTTTTTTGTTTTTGTTGGGATGATCAAAATACCCCGTGCTTGTGATCCCAGGTTAAATTAAAACTTTTACCTCTTATTGAGCAGAAAATTTTAATTTTTTTTTTTTTTTTTGAAATAAAACATTTTTTTTTTAGATATTAGTATGCTGTATGTTGTTTATATATATTAGCTTTAATATTTATGTGGAGTATGTGGTTTCAATAATAAAATCAAAAAGTAAATATTGCCTTTAAAGGTAATGGATGACTTCTTTTGATGCTATAATTACCACAAAGGTCTCAAAAGGAATGAATTATGAAAATGGTCGATATATAATTTTCTAAATCTGAAACTAACAAGGACTAATGTAATAAAATAGCCTGTAACATATTTTTGAAAATTTAATAAATGTTGCTTTTGATAGGCTTGCACCCTAATTCTAAGCCCATTGTAAGTAACTCGCTTCCCCCTCCCCCCTTGGATGAAACAAAATCTTTAAATAGTTCTACATAATTGTTAAATCAAAAGCAATCACTCAGATGAAAATAATAATAGAACCTCATGATAGTAAAATAATTATAATTGAAAGATAATTTATTTTGTGTTAATTCGCATTAACAATTAATTTTCTCAAAGTGTTTACTAGATTTAACCTCGGTGTGAGTAAAATAATTGAAATGTAAATTTAAAAAACTGTTGTGATTGCTTACGCGTATGGAGTGTGGATTTCCTTTTATATATCCCATCTGTTGTTTCACTTTTAACTAAGGTATCCGACTACTTGCGAAAACTTTGTTTTGAAAAAATAAAGATATGAGGATTTTTTTTGATTTTTAGATTTATTTAGTATATTTTAAGGAAAAAATCGCAAAATTGAAAACAGATATTTTTCTTATCATTATTAAAAAAGAAAAAAACTGGTGAAAATGTACAAAAAATTACATAAACCGGGCCCACTCTGTCCAAAAATGTTTTGAACAAATTCTCAATTTTTCAAAATTAATGTGTTTCTTTGTTTTACATATTTGAAATGACTAACAGATATTTTAATTTTTACAAAACTTTGGGCACTCTGTCTTAGTGGCTATATGAAATTGCTTAAGAAAACAGTGATTATATTCACATAAAGGAAGGTAAATTTTGAAATAAAACAGTGATTGATAAATATGAAGGACAAATCACTTCTACTGTTATACAAAATATTCACAAAAAATTTTAGCAAATTATTTTCAAAACTTTTTGAGCAATCATTGTCCCCGTTTGAGTTTTTCGAAAAAATACATTTCGAGTAAAACGCATTTTAAAGTTTGACATCTTGTGATAAGTTATGGCATCTGCTTTTACTAAAACACTTGTAGTTTTTGTTCTAGTGAATGGAAAATAAAAAGCTTGGTATTTTTATTAAGCTAATAAGATGGTCTATAAAATAAAATCATAAAAAAACTTTGTCAATATTTGAAAAAAATCATGATTTTAGGGTAGTCGGATACCTTAAATTTTTAGGTGTAAATATTTATAAGTTTTGACTCTTCGTAAGATTTCTGTTGTGAATCGATTAATGAAAGATGATTATTACTAAAATGATATACTGTTGCAGCAGTATTAGCAATTAACTTTAGTTTGTCATATTGCAAAAATACATACCATAAACTCCGGCGTATAACGCACACCCATACTTTCACACAGTATTTTTTGATTTTTAGATACATTCGCCGTATAACGCGCACCCCCTTTTTACAAAGAATCCTGTAATGTACGTGTGCAAGGCTCTTATGTCTTGAAGTCATTTATTCGAGGTATTATCCCAAAAGATTTAGAAAAAATAGTATACTTCTAGAACTACAACTCTAAGTTTTTATAAAGAGCCCCGCGATGACGCGTATAACGAACACCCGTAAATTTCGATCTTATTTTTTGTGTTAAAAGTGTGAGACGGTGCGGATTTTACTATAATTCAATTGGGTTTCTTAAAGTTTTCGTATTTATTTATATTTTAATAGCTAGGATTTAATAGAAAATATCTTGACAAATAGGAATTCAAATAAAGGTTATTCAAAAGGTATAATATTCAAATCATACCAAGAAGCTTTTAGGAAGTTAATATAATTAAAATCCATATAAACAAAAAAGTTTATAAATAAAAAGAAACTCGCAGCAAATATGATTTTTTGAAAGAAAATGTATTCTATAAAATTTTTTGTGTCTGTTATTTATTTTGTCTGTTGTCTATTATGTGTTGTTGTTTTTTTGTCTTTTATTGTTAGAAATAAATATTCTGTTTTGTCTGTTATATTATTCAATTCCTACTATTAACTCACTCTCTCTATATATTTGTTTATTTATTTATCTTGGTGGAATTTTCAATCGTTAATAAAATACATTTTAAAGCGCTCGATTCAGTTGAAATTTTATATACAGGATTATTTTGGATGACAAAGAAATAATTTAATTAGAATTAATAAAAATTAATTGATTAAAACTAATTATTTAAAGAATTACAAAAAAAACAACATTCACATCATTTTAGGCGAATTAGAGACCCTTCTGGCGACTTGTGTCAAAACTTGAAAATGTTTTTTCTCACGTTTTAAATCACTCAGTTGAACTGAAATTTTATATACACTATTGTTTTGGATGACAATACGATACTTTAATGATAATTAACATTAATTAATTACTCCTTAATGTTGTGATTCTGTTATTTATTTCTACATATTTATATTAATTGTAACTATTTAATAAAAAGTAGCTAAAGTAAAATGTTACTTTGTTGATCTAAGTAGGAATTGACTTAAGAAATTTTTTTTTTGTCTGTCAGTCTCACAAAATAGAGTTTTTATAATTTAATATATAATATAAAAAGGATATTAATCACTGAATAATGACTGAAGCATAAATAAGAACCTCAAGTATGCATTTATTAGTACTTTTAAGTGTTATTACCACTTTTTCAAATCACATGTCCCATATCTCGGTAACAATTAAAAATTTTCAATTTTCTTGTCACATAGTAATAAATTATGAAATAAAATTTACCATTATTGATCTATCCTTAACTGATTACCAGGCTTCATGAATTTTTGTAACGGTTTCTTTTCGGGTTTTTCAACTAATGTTTTTGAGGAAAATATTCTTTAACTGTGATTTTAGTTTAAAAATCACTTTCGGGCGAGATGATTTGATTTAATACAAATGTAAATACTATATAAACTCTAATCTTCGGGTGTGCGAGTTAATCGTGAAATCTAAGAAAAGTAGAAAGTGAATTGCGACTGGAAAGTCGCGGGGCCTGAAATTAGTATTTATCTTATAATCCACTGGAGTTTTGTGGAAGGAATAGCGTTGGAGCTGGCGAGCTATCGTGGTTCGAGAAGGATTATCATAATGAACTAAGACTTAAACTAAGTTATTTTGAAAAATCTTATGTTAGATTAAGTTATTAGGATTTCAGATTTCTCCCAGAGTTAAACATTAAAAAGTTGTATATCATTCATAATGTATTAAAGCTGAAATAAAAGTAGGAATTTTTAAGTGTCATCCATCGGGTATAGTGGTTATCGACGCTGACTACTGTGCCGTAGGGCCAGGGTTCGAGTCCCGGATAAGACATGGATGTTTGCAAATGTATAGTGCCTTCGCGGCATGGGGTTACTTTATGTAGCCGTCGAGACATAAGTTATTTCGTGAGATTAGGTGAGATCTCGGATCTCCCCCAAAATTGGGGTAGAACAGAGATAAATTGTACTGTCACCTGTACAGTGCTCAAATCTAAGGCTAATGACAAGCGTAAAATTCTAGCCCTTCGCCGCGATGAATTATTTAACTTTATTAACAACTTGCTTAAAGAAATTAACAATAAAAATATCTTATAAGAACAAAGCTGGGGTTGTTATGTATTTGAATCTGAATCCTGTTTTTTCATTTTATACAGCTAAAAGTTCAGATTTTGTGGACTTTTTCTAGCTGAATAAATCGAATTAAAGGAGTGTTATTTCCCAATATAAGGAGAGAAAAATCACTGCATTCTTTTTAGTATGAAAGGAGTTATAAAAACCTTTTGGTGAATCTTCTTTAACTTAACTTTACAGTTTGCCCAACTTTTGATGTATTTGCATAACTGTATTGCGTCTTTTTCTATTTTATTCTGTCTCTAAAGCAACGCTTTTTATTATATAATAGTAAGTGTCTAGAGATAAAACTATATACTTTTTTTTCTCGAAGAAAACACAATAAGGTTAGTGCAACCTAATATCCTATGGACAAAAGAATATAAAATACTTAATAACAATAATAAGACGTTACTGTAAGCAAATTGAAGAAATGAAATTTGAATCATTGAAGCCAATGCCAGGCTTAACTGATCTTGTTAAAATTTGATTAACGATGATCAAGAGTGGAAGAAATGCGTTACAGTGTTAATATAATGAGAATAAAATGAAATATTATTTTATTCAACTTACTGTAATTTTTCTCATCATTAAGTATGAAATTTTTTAATGTCATTTGCATCATTATTAATATACATTTCATGTTTCAAAAAATAAAAATAATACATTTTGGAATCTGATTGAACCTTGTTCGTAGCACAAGACATTCTTCACTCCCACAAGAAATTTCGTTTTTAAAAAATGAGATCATTTTTTGATTTTACAATTCCTACTATTAGTTCACACTCTTCCCTATATATATAGGGAAGACTAAAACTTGTAGAGGATGACACTTGATGTTAATGCAGTTTTTCAAATATTAATTCATTAATTATATTTAATTAATGAATAAATGCTAACAAACAAAAATAATAGTTCAACACCATATAGAAAAAGGAAAATCGCCCATTGTGTCCCTGTAACTCAATGCATAGCGCGTTGGAATTCTAATCCAAAAGTCGTGATTTCGAATCCCATCTTGCATCGCCTAATTTCTGAGAATGGGATTTCCTTTTTACTATACTATTTTATTGGAATAATTAAACTTAGTTAATGAATAAATAGTAAAACAAACAAAATTAACAATTCAGCACCATATATAGAAAGGAAAATGGAAAATTGCAAAGAAAATCAATTTCTATTCTGCAACTTAATATTGTGATTCTGTCATATATTTATACATACTTATATTAATTGTAACTATTTAATAAAAAGTAACTAAAACAAAATTTTTCTTTTTTGACCTAAGTTGGAATGGACTTTAAAAGATTTTTTTTATTTCACTTGTTTCTTGTTAGCAGATAAAAATACACACCTGCGTGCGCATGCAAACAGATAAAAAAGTAGTGAAAAGAAGCTAGAAACGCGCGATGAAGGCACAGTGTCATCGTCCGATTAATTTCAAAGATGAACTTGGCGAATCGCTCTGTCTTGCTCGAAACCTCCATGTCACCAGTTATCCAAACAATGCGACTATCTTCCCCCGCTTGTGTAGCTTTTCAATACGAATTCGAATTCAGCCATCCTTGGAGTGATTATTGTTCTTTCCGGCGGTCAAAGGATGTGTAACATCACTGCCTTTTCCACAGCTCCCTTCTTGATGACAGTATTGTTCATTCATCTGGAGGAATCGGTGGATTTCCTTTGTTCTCCTATATTACGTGTTCAAACTCAAGAACCCAGCCTACACTTTTCCTTTGTCCTATTTTTGTGGAAGGTAACTGATTTCTGCCATGAACGAACATGGAAAGCTTCGTAGAATTGATGGTATCTGTATAATTAGAAACTGTTCCGCAAGGGTTCACTGTA
>BMAV01007155.1:0-57321 GCA_019973955.1 Trichonephila inaurata madagascariensis
GGTTAATTAACAAATGCTTTAGGGAGGGATAAATATGGAGATGCAATAACAAATTTTAAACATTTGACATCAATCTTGTGTCAAATCTAACCCTAAATATCACCTCGGTTAATAGTGTCCAGTCTTTTCTTCTTTCTTTTTTTGTTTTGGAGATTGGCAAGCGCATTGAAACTCCTTCTCGATCGGAAAAACAATTAAAAACTTTCTCAAGATACTCCATAATATGGAATAAATAATAAGTATATTTTTAAAGCCAAAATTATTGATATCCGTTTCAAAACTTTACTTTAAGATCTTCGTTAATGCCTATTCTCCTAGTGTCTAATTCTTGTAATCTGACATTTTTTTCAAAGTTACCGTATGAATTCATTGCCTATTGTGGTATTATGATAGTCAAAACATTCTCAAACCTAGTTTCAAAATCTAAAAAAAAAAGAGCATTTAAATGTTTAACGTGGGTTAATAGTCTTTTCCCTGGTAGACTGTGACAATTGAGAAACTGGAAAAAATTTAGACGTCCATTATTATAATTCTTTAGCTTTAATTCGCCCAAGAAAGGCTGAGATGTGAGCCTGCTTCTTTAATAAAATTTATACTATCATCTTGTAACTGCAAATTAACTTCATTCAATTTAGTAAATAAATCTTTTAAATAGGTAAGTCTGGTTTTCACTTGATTAAATTTCCTTTTAAAATTAAAGTCACGATCTGGTTTAATAAAAGTCACTATCGTAGATCCCCATTTACACCTCTGGGCGAACCTCCCCCAAATTATTTTTCACTGACGTAGACCCCTTGTAAGTCATCATAGACCCCTGGAGGTCTATATAGACCACTTTGGGAATCACTGGTGTAGGGTTTCTTGCTTCAAGGGGATTAGAAACAACAACTTATTAGTTTATTTTAAGTGTACATTGAATATATATTATTAACATTAAGTAATGAAAATAAATTATGTTGTAATTTAATATGAATTACAATTATATGTATACATATATTGCAAAAATTGTCATTCAACACATAACATTCAAGCCAAACAAGGCTTTTCATTATTTCGGCTCTCCTTTTAAGGCGTGTTGGAAACCTAAAATCTTCTTAAAATGACAATTTTAAGATTTTTACATTTTCAAATTGTATAGATTTTAATCTTTCTAAAACGTGCATTACTTTAACTTCTAGGGTGATTAAAAGTTTTTAAAACCTATTTTTATATAATACTTTAATTGTATGAAAAGTTTCAAGCATGACATATAACAGATTTTGAGAAAACACATAGAAAACAGCCAATTTAACACTGTCGGTATAGAGATTTCCAGTGCCTCTTAAGGCTGTCTTCGGTAAAAAATAATGAGAGCTTAACTAAACGCAAAAGCACATTTTCAGACAGATAAATGACCTAATTTTCCATGAAATTTGCAACATTATAATTGTACCTCTTTAACAATATAGTGTTTTTTTAAAAATTTAAAATATTCCGTGAATATTTCTTTTTGTCTTAATATGTGAAGACAAAGCCCATTTAACATTACGATATAGGATAAAAAAATGCGAAACACATTTTATACCATAAAAATGAATCAACTCGGTTAAAAATGGGAAGTATGATAAAAATGCTGCTCTCTAAAGGATAGTGAAGCCAGAATAATATATTAATTTTTCATTTTTTTATATCTGAAAAAATGTTCTAAATTCGGGTTCTATTCTTTAACATTAACTGAAAACAGCCTTAAATTACTTATACTGTGATTTCTAACGATAAAATAATATATATATAAGTAAATTCTATGTCTCTATTTATATTTCATTCTTGCAAAAGTCTTTTACCAAATCTGTCAACCAAAACACATGAACTTTCATAAAGTATATAATAGAATGTTTTTACAAAAACATATGTCAAGAATATAGAGATTTCTTAAAGTAACCAATGGAAAAAATAACGAAAAACTGAAATGTGTGTACGGGAACTAACGGTATCATATCAGTATTTTGAGTTCTAATCAATATAATTGTTTAGTTTCTTAGTTCCTAAGCAGCGAAAGGTAATTACATAATATTGCTTCTAAGATACACTCAAAAATAATAGCTATTACTTTTAATATTTGAAACAGCAGTATGAACATTTGGGTGAGATAAACTGGTATTAATATCTGGAGTGCATATCTCAAAAACTAATTAATCCATACAGAATTTGACTTAAAAGGCATATACGAGAAATGAGACGAAATAAGTTTCTTTTAAAAAATTGATTAAGGATTCGAATCACTGCCAACCTGAAGCTTACAAGGAATATGGGTTACAGTTATAGTTTTATGCGGCGTCCGAATTTGATTGGTGCACCTTTTCTGAAATGCTAAATACCCTCGTTCTGTGTATATTCCTAGCAACAAGGGTTTCAACAGGAAAAAGGGCTCTCACTAATGTGTTAATGGTCTTAAATTCTTATTTATGTAGTAATAAACTTGTATATTTATTATGACGTTGTGTGTATGCAAAAATACCTCAAACAAAGCAGATGATAGTTCGAAATTTTGCTCGCCTTTTACAACATTATTTGATTAGGAAATCATTTCATATTATTGTTATTTCCAGTTTACCCCAGAGTTAGGCTTTGAAGGACATTTTAGATCCTTTTGAAAAAGATGCATTCAACTGTTATTATCGATAACTTAAAAGAATAATGCATGCATTGCAGTTTTATTTGCCTCGAAACAAATAACCCCACCACTCTTGAATTTCTTAACCACAACCAAGACTGGAGCCGCTGAGGTAGTTGCAGATAATAAAGACAACAAAATGAACAGACGATAAATATTTACTTCCGAGAAAGGAGTTGAATTTACAGTGCAGTTCACTCAAACAATTGCAAGGAACATCCCAAGAGGACCTCAAGTGTAAAGACAAGCTGAATCATGCAGGTGGACAGGGAGCATAAACGGCTAGTCATCCCTCAGGATTCTACTTTTATTTTCTTAAAAACTTTATAGCTTACCCATAGGATGGAATATTTTTGCTCCATTTTTATTTTCTGACTTTCTTCCGGGTTTTCTCCGCCATCTATATTTACGAGCAGCATTTTTATCGCTGATATGTCCCGAAGGTAAAGCTTTTCGTCTGCGGAAAATTGGGATAAAATGTTAAAAGTTGATATCGAAGTTATTGCCATTAACAATTGAAGACAGTCAAGATTAATTATTTATGCGGTTTGCCATTTTTTAACACTGATTTACACGCGAAATTAATGTAATTTTGATTTATTAGTGTATTGTATTATGGGAAATTACTTATAGCACTCTTCCAAATATCTTCCAATAATATTTCATTGAATGCTGTAGGAATCATTGATTATAACACTTTTAAAATTCACGCTGTCGTTCTTTCTCTTTTAACTAAATACATAATGGTAGGTACAGGGAAAGTTTAATTATTTCGTTACATTTCAGTAAGCATTTTCTTTCTGATTTGTTATGTATTAATCATATATGTGAAATTTTGGCTCTCTAATATGTTGATATGTGGTGGCTTAGGATTTACAAACACTAAAGACAGTCAGCATTAAATTTTTACTATTTATTTTAGTCTTGTTAATCGAAATACCAAAAATATTTATGTACGTAGAGTGGTTTACCCAAATAAACCCAAACAAAATCTAAATCTTTCCTTTTTTTATATATATATATATTTTTACAGCTCATTTGATGATCTTACCTGTACATCAATTCAGGACCAAAAGTCAATTTGGCTGTGAGAATGATAAATGCTTAAGAACATACACTAATCAATTGTAAGTACTCATCTTCTTCTGTTCAAATAGTACGCCCTATTTGAAAAGTACCACTGTTCCTTCATAAATCAAAATTCTCATAAATGAAACAATGTCATGAAGTGCAACGTTTCCTCACCTCGCAGCTGGCAGATTGGTTTTCCTGTACCTACAATATTATGCTGCTAATATCTACACATGCACCCCTAAAATATTACAAGGCCCTTTCATCTGACATCCAGCCGATGTTCTGTGGCCATGAGAAAAACAACAGTTGGATTCAAATTGCGTGCCATGCCTCAAGTGAAAGTCGAGGTAAAAGAAGAGACAGCCCAATCTGAGACAGAGGAGTCCGCTTGAAACGCTCGATAAGAGACCCCTGTTATATTTTGCCTCCTGCATCACTAATAAAATATTCTGTAGTATTGAAATACTCGATGGTTTGAATCTAAATCTAAATATTATAATTAATAGCTGTAGACATATTAAATCAATAATTTAATTTCTAAAATCATACATTACGCTCAAATTTTTCTGTAGATTATCACAGAAGTTTCAAGTTTATTTAAGGTATCCGACTGGCTGCTCGGAACCGTGATTTTAAAATAGCGTATAAACATAATTTTCATGATATTTGTGTCACTCAGATTTGAATACATACATAAAATTGTTTTTAAGGACATTTTGACAAAAAGAATGATTTAAATATAATACTTTTGCAAGAAATTAACTTAGAATAATCTTTTCTCAAAATGTTCTCCTTTTGTGAAAAATCATTCTATTATGATAATATTTTGCTTGTATATAGCTCAGACCTCTGTACATAGGGCTCAACTAGAATTTTTGAAAACTTCACATTATTTTCAGAGTTACCACCACTTGAAATAATTATTGGCGACTTTTAAAATTGCTCCCCTCTGTTGTCGTAAAATATGGAAAAACCCACTTCTATGTTATATATTTCATATTATACATTATATATTAGCATTTTGAAAAAAGATTATTCTAAGTTAATTTTTTGCCAAATTATTGTATTTAAATAATTTTTTTTGTCAAAATGTCCTTAAAACAATTCTATACATGTCTTCTAATCTAAGTGACACTAAATATCATGAAAATTATCCATTTATGCACTTTTTTAAAATCACGGTTCACAGAACGTAGTCGTATACCTTAAAGAATATACTTAAATTTTCAGTATTTTGATAATCATGTCATCTAAATGACTCATTTACATTGCTCAAAAAACATTAATAAAAAACATTTAAAACATCTGAACACTGTGGGATTTCTAATTTAATAATTCTACTACTGTTTTATTAAGTACTTTTTATTTCTTTATTAAATTTCATTTTAAAAAGTTCTAAAATCCCTATGCATACATTTCACACATGATTTCAAATTGCATTTGACATGCCTTATTGTCATAAGTTGCCACTGTCTTTGAGTAAATATAGTAATTTTTCTCAGACATCAGAATGTGAGCATTATTTTTTTAATATGTTAAAAAGAAGAATATTCGCTACGAGAGTTAACTCAGATGTAGTAACTACACCTATACAGCTCTTGTTGGTTAAACCGACATTAGATGGAATTTCTGTAACAACTATACACTAACCAAAAATCTTAGAATCCCCTGTGGAACAGATCAAAATGTAATTTAATGAGTAAGCTATAGCTATCTTTTTTATTTTTAATTCTTGATGTTTTTGCTTAGAGTTGTTTAGTTATTGTCGTATACAATAAATGAACGAAAACATTGCTTTAAACTGGGATAAAAGTCCTTCCAACAAATTATGCTGCTGATCACAAATAAATATACGGCGAAATTTCTGCGTGCCGTACTTATAGAAATCAAATGCTCAGGACTCAGGAAGAAAAAGTTTAAACAAAATTTTTATTAAAACTTTGTATCAATATCCAAGTCGCTATTTAAATCCCCTAAGGCAGTGTTTCTCGTTCAGGGCGCGCCCCTGGGGGGCGCGATATCCCTTCAGTGGGCGCGAGCATATCGAAAATAAAAGGTTAAAAATTAATTTACTGGAATGAAAAAACAAAAATACTTCTTGATATATAATAAAAATACAGATCTACATTGATATGATTTATATATATCATCTGGTGAAAAGGTCACCAAATATAAAAGAAAATATTTTAATGGCTTTGCTGTAATCCTACGATGCGAGATTTTTATTACGTTTCTTTAATCTAAAAATAATATTTTTATGGACTTCGAGCTGTTAGTGGTATGTTATCTGCATCCCTTTTTTAGGAAGCTGTAAATTATATAATTCTGTTGCGCTTTTTCACAATGTGAGTTTTATGATACATGGATAAGCATATTGAGCACTTGAAGGATTAATTTTGCCAAGATTTACTATATCTACTGAAACATATAATACAAAAATCGTTAATTCTGGGAAAACTGTTTATTTGTTACCAAACCATCTTGACAGAGAATCCTCTAATATGACAGTCTTAATGGAGCTAAAATTAAATTGATCAGTACACTTCCTTTTTTGGAGTGGCAAACGTTTTTAGAATCTTAGGATACTTGTTCTAGACCGAGTTTCCGGCACGATCACTTTTTTTCAAAAAATATTTTCTTTGAACATGCTTTATTTTCCCCTCTATGAATAACTAGTGGTTTTAATTGTGATGTTGTACGACTTGATTATGGTTTATAAATGTAAATGAGCAGAATATGAAAAAGAATTGACATCTGTGATCTCTCTGAAAGGAAATTGAAGCTGATCAAACAAGGGAAACACTGTTGAAATAATGCATATTAATCATGTTAGCGAAAGTAAATTTGAGAAAAGCAATAAACATGAAACTAAAGGAAAATTTTCAATAGCTACATTAAGAACTTTATCAAGAAAATACGAAGCCATAAGTGTACCGCAAAATGCACTTCACCCCTGTCAAAAAAAGACACAAGCAAGAAAAAGTTCAGATATTTGTCGATCATCAACGGACATTAAAATTACAATAACGTGAACAAAATGTGACAGTTTTTGCTTGCAAATAACTCTTCCTGTAATGTTAGCAAAAAGTGTCTGTGATTTGTGCTTATTAAGGTCACGTACATTTGGAACAATTTAGTTCAGTTTTATTGATATTTTCTCAATTTATGAAAGACAAAACAGAAAAAAAATCCTTGAAATAGGTAAGTATATTTTTCTCTTAGTTAAATTATTCACTGAAATTGGTGATTTTATCTTGTATATTGAAAATAATTATATAAAAAGAATTGGGGTGCATCACCTCGCGACTATTAACGTTAGTATCGAGTGCACACCTGATCCTGGGCTTTCTCGCTTTAAATATTAAAAATAACACAATTGTTATTCATTAGAATTTTATACTTTTTATTACTTAACATTTATTCTAAATGCTAATTCTTAAGAGGCTTAAAAATTACAGTTCATTCAAAACCGTTTATAATATGAGTATTCATTTCAATAAATCATTTTACATTTTTGTATACATTGTCATACCCTAGTTTTACTCTCCTTACAATTAAGCTTTTCTATTATATCAAGAATAATATATTATCATTTTTTAAAAAATAAACTCAAAGTTAAGAGTAGGTACTTCCAGCCATTATAAGAACAAGTTTAATAATTATCAGTAACTCCCCATGGGCTTTGAAATCTTGCAGAGCAAAGTTTTTCAAAGGAAGGTTAAAATTAGAAATTACACTAGAGTTATTTTTTTGATATTTAGCCCAGATCTATATTTTGTCTTCAAAATAGCCATCGCAGAAAATCCGATTCACAAAGGTATGATGTTAATAAATTGTAAGTAAAAAAAAACTTTTAAACAAGCTTTTATTTAAATGCTCAAAAAGAATAAAATAAACTTTTCTTTAAAAATGTTTTGCTATCAACTTATAAAATCGTTACACAATTTATGATATAAAAGTTTTTGTCGCGAGATTTCCCTGTGTTGATAAACAAGCAAATTAAATAACTTGATCTGATTGATTTTAATTTTTTAAATTTTCAATCTAAGTGAAAACGAGTACTTAAATCTCGCGACCAGTTTTTATATCATAAATTGTGTAACGATTTTATAAGTTGATAGCAAAAATATTTTTAAAAGAAAAAGTTTATTTTATTCTTTACATTTAAATAAAGTTTCGCTTTTAAAAAAGTTTTTTTGCTTTTAATTTATCTATATTTAGCTCATATCTATATTTTGTCTTCTAAGCAGCCACCACATTTGCAATATGTTCCAATTTGTAATTAGAGAAAGGAAAATAACATAATAATTATTCCTATTACTTACCTTTTTGTTTAAAAGTAACGTATACAAAATTTAATACTTATGTTATTAATTTGGTAATGATTTATAATTAAGACGTGTATTGCAGCTTGAGTCATGCATTATTATTGCATTCGCAATTTATTAATGTATAAGGGGGCGCGATAAAAATTGTGATTGAAAAGGGGGGCGCCAGTATTGAAAGTTTGAGAAGCACTGCCCTAAGGAACCATGTAACCACTAGTGCATACATGCTAAGTATAGGGCAAAATCTCATTGGTACCTCATGTGGATACATGGCTTATTTAGATGTGCAACCAATGAAACCACCACAGGAAACATTTTAAAGTAGATTTTTCTTTTATTGGTATTGTATAAAATTACAAAAGTTAAATTACAAAATGTATGGGTTACAAACATTTGAAAAAATAGAAAAATTAAAATTAAAATTACAAATCTTCATGAAATTGCTCGTAATGTTCCTTGGAACAAAAAACTTTCCCACGTGCATTATAGAAGTGTACTGTCATTTTTGTTCCATTTCTTCATCTTCTTCTTCACAAAGAGATACATCCATTTCATAGTAACTCTCGTATTCATTGGTTTCTGTCACAATTATTCTGATTCAATATCACTTTCGTTTAAATCCAATGTGACAATGATGTATTGGCAAGAAAAAGTAAAAATTAACAAGAATAATAGTTATTCGAGTTTAAGAAGGTAAAGTGAAAGACAAATCAACGTGTGGCTTAGTCAGTGTCAAAGGGAAAAAATAAAAAATATGCTTCGTAACGTCAAGGTCAGAGTTCTCAGAAATCTGGGATTTCTGGGGATACTAGAAAGCGCAGTCTGGTACGCAAGGGGTTAATATAAAGTTAAACTTTTAAGCTTTTTAAAAAAGCATATATATTTCGTGCGAAGTAGAATAAAACAATATATAAATTCATATATGTTGAATAAATAGTCATTTTTTAAAAAGGAGAAAAATCTTTTGGATAACTATATATTTTAATCCAGATACACATTCTTATTACAGACGCATTTTGATAAAAAAAAATGAAATCGAAAAGTACAAAAAGAATTACACACACGCGCGCGCACATCACAGAAAAACTTTTTTTTAACCTAGGAGTAGACAAAATGTTTTCTTTTGGGCCTATCTCTTTTTATTCCCTGTTTTATGTTTTTATTTATTTATTTCGTTATTTATTTTAAATGCATTTTTAAAGTCTTTTTGACCGTTTCCTTCTTGGCAAAGAGGCATTTTAGAAATCGATGCTCGGATTGTTGAGATCTGTCTTTAAAAAAGGAGGAAAGAGGATTGATTTCTGCAAAACAGAATATTTTTCCCAATTTTTCAAGCTCCAATGACACGGATCTCTGTCTCCAAACCTCTGGGGTTGTTTCTCAGTAAAGTGGTGGCAAAGAGTTAAATCACATTCAATGCCATCTTCTTACTTCTTCCTCTGGTCTGTAGAACATCGCCCCTTTTCGCGGAATTTCGTTTACCCCTGCTGTAAGAGTAGGAAAATAAATAGCAACCCACACTCGACAGTATCCGTTTGCGAGAGAAAACATTCTAGGAGGAAATATGCAATATTTGTAGAGTTCCCGAAAGGGCTTGGTAATTATGTTTAAAAAAGACAGGAAGTAAAAGTACTGTCTTTAATTTTAGGGATTTTAAGAATTTATTATATTTTCCTTGAAAAAGTATTTTAAAAGATTTAGGCCTTTCACTTCTTATATAAAAGCTCTTCTATTTTACCCCTTTTAATATCCAAACCTTCAAGATCAGAAAACAGTATTAATTCAAAATATATTATAAAGTGATTGCTTTCAAAAGCCATTATACAGTAAATTATTATTAACTCTCTGCAACCATAGTACTCCATTAGGCGCCGCAAAGATTCCCCCCTTAAGTAGCCAGGCAAAAGTGACGTGACCTATTCTTCCTGCACGAGGGTCAACTGGTGGCAATAGAGTTGAGGTCGCGATAAACTTAAAACAATTTTAAAAACAATGTTTCAATATGTATATTCAATTCGAATTTGTTCAAATGTTGATCTAAGGTTTCAAAATATTTAAAAATATTATTTGCAACGTAAAATACTCTCAGACACTTTTAAATTAATTATGTAATTTGCTTAAAATTTTCATTAACATAACAGAATTTTGTATATTTTCCGGTAAAAATATTATGCTACATAATATTTTGATTTTAATTTTCCTGTTTTTCCGACCGGTATAATTTCTGAATAGATATAAATTCACATTCAACAATAAAAAAAACATTTTGTAAAGCGAGTAAAGGTTTTATAATACTTTTCTATTTGAATTCAGAAAACGAATTTGAAAACTTGCATGCAAAGTGTCGAAAATATTTAACAAAAACTTTGGATATTTTTTAATAATTATTTATTTTCAACATATAATTAATAAATAAATATTATATATGCTACGTATTATATATGCTCACTACGACGGAGCAAAAATTAGAGCTTTCGTATTTAAAATCTCTCGCACCTTTTCAAACAACACGATTGTAGTATAATGAAACATGTGTTTTTAATTTTCAATGATATGACTGTAGAACATAAAACTGCTCGTTCAAAGCAAGCCTATTTTATTACATTAAACGTCACCTAAAGACTAAATAATCTTGATTGTAGTTAATTATTTCAATACTACACCAACAGCTTAACATAATATCATATATTGCTTATTTTTTGCTAGTTTTATTTCCTTGACGTCGTCATCTACTGGCATTCAAGTAATAAAAGAGTATTCGTCCTTTTTAGATAATAAGCCCTGAGTAAAATTAGTAGCTATTTCGTAATACCAAAAATAAATAAGCCGTATCGTGACTAGATACACTTCCGAGGAAGACCACAGAGTAAACTGTCTTTGTCGGAAGTGAGTGAAAGACTTAAAATTAATTTTTTGGTTCGTTTCTCAGGGTCTGATGTGTGTGCTTCAGTTCAGAAGTTCTTTTTTGTTTTCCTTTTTATCAAATAACAATTTAATCCAGAAGTCATTACTTCTTTGTTTACTCAAATTGTTAGAGTTGATTAGTGATTCTTTTCCCAAGATTCATTGGAGTTAGATGCGATTTAGTTTCAGTTGATAGCATTCTGTTTCAAAATTTAGAACACAATTGTACTTTTTCTAGATTTGAAGGAAGATTAGAACTGAGCACCTTCCGATCCAAAAATGAGTATCTTAGCCACCATGACAAAATGATCGTCATAGTATGGAGGCTATTGCTGGTTTGTATATAGATACCACCGCCACGCCACACTACTACCCTGCCAGTGATTCGGTGAATAGGCGAACGAACGATACCCTACAAGGAGGGCGCGAGCGTATTGAAAAGTCGAAAACAAAAGATTATTTAAAAAACTTATTCATTTACTGAAAGAAAACAAACAAAATACATTCTGACATAATAAAAAATAAAACATACATTTACACTGATATATTACACTTATAAATGTATCAGTGCTACATAATATATTTTATAATTAATTTAACAACACTAAGTTAAGAACAAGCTTAATAATTACCAGTGAGCCCTTGGGATTGTCATGTATAAACTTATATACAAAAACTAGCACTTATCATGATAATTCATACAGTTTATAATTAATCAGCTGTCGATTAAAAGTTATGCTATTCACTTCCCCAATGCCAACCATTTTCCAAGTAAGTACACATTTGTTATGTATGGGGGAGGGGGAAAAAGAAGCAAATAATCTGAAATACGTAAATCCTTCGCAAACATTGCCAATGTTCTTTTATTGCATACCAAAGCCTTTGGAATAATTTCATGGATAGCAGTGCACAGAAAAGATCGTACTAAGGAAAGACGCATATATACGTCCGGGGAATTTAATGCTTTGGTTGAACGAGACGCTTTTAACTTTAGAGGTTAAAGTCGTATCGTAGTTTTAGCATCAAAGTATAGTATTACTGTATTCAATACATTGTTATTGTATGAGGGGGCGCGATGAAAATTATGATTGAACATTGGGTCGCGATTATTGAAACTTTGAGAAGCACTGCCTTAGTTACCCTCATTTAAGTTTTAAATGTTTCCCTTACTGATGCCCACCAGAGTATACCTAGAGTTCTCTTCTCTTCACGCGTCGTTCTAGATTATCTATGGGTCTCACTTTAAGGATGGTAACGTTGTATATCATAGTTCAGGGGCTATTAAAGAGCTATTGGCGAATGAAAATAGTCAATACATGGTATGGTTGGCAAGGTGCCTGTATTTATATTAAAAGGAATACGTGTAATACACTATGGATACATGCTTGACAGAAAGTCACTAGTTGCTGGAAGTGATTCCAGAGCTGAAATTGACTTTACAAAAAGGATAGACAACTATGCATCAAAGACTATCTCGTATTCTGCATGAATAGACAATGTAAATCTTACGGGATGATCACATTTCTCACTATTTTCTAAATTTTTTGGCTCACCTCTTATCACATGCACGTTTCGATCTGCTGTCCAATTGCTCTCGAAGATATATAGTCTTTCTATACACTTCCTAGATCCTTTGGTTTTCTTTGTAACAACACTTTGCTTTCAGTACGAAACTATCTCGCCTTTAATTCCTGAACATTAACATAGTTTTCTAAAAATGCTTAGGGTTATTTAACTTGGCAACCTAGACATATCTTTTATTAAATCTGGTTTATTTAAAATCAAGCGACAGCTCATAAGCTTAGTGTATGAATTACAGCTTCTGCAATTAGTTTTCATATTATGCGTAAATTTCATTTAGATCTTAATTTTTCTTGTCACTGTTATAAATATATATAATCAAGGAACAAAATACTTTATTTATGTATCTAAATTACAATTTTGATTGGAATAACAATAAACAGACCTATCGTAATAAGTTGGAAGAAAATGTAATTAAATTTATAGTATTTAGTTTTGTGACATCTTTTTATTTGATATCGCCACACATATTTTATTCCTTTTCTAAAAACTTAATAAAAAGGCTTACGATCGTTTCAAATTTAACAGGAATTTAATAAGTAGTGCTCTATGTTATTCTTTTATTTTTCTAAACATTTACGATTGTAAGTAGCTCCAAATACTTCAGTACAAAAAATGTGATTTCAAAAACACAAAAAAATTTCACCTTCAGTGTTTATTCTTCAAGGTAAAATATATATAACCTTTATGTTTCTATTTTGTTTCATGAATGTAGTTTTGTCTAATCTTATTTCAATTATTTATTTGCCTAAGTGTAGCTTTATCTTTTTTTTTTCTTATGTACTCTGTAAAACATAACCAAAATAGCATCAGCCTATTTACAGCCACTTTTTAAATTCAAAGGTTCCCATATATTTTCAGGTTTCTTTAAAAAAAACTTTATTGCAATCTTCTGAAGTATAATGAAAAGAATATTTAAAAGTAAATTGCTTTTAAACTATTAAATTTATTATGTTAAGAGTTCGACTAAAATATATCGTAATTTTTCCACACAAATAGACAATAGATTAAAAAAATTGCTAAGTCCTGAAAATATAACTTTGGGATAAACAAGTCTAGACAGCGCAATGCTTTAATAAACAAGTTTTTCTTCTCATTCCTCCTTCCGAAAACTTTTATAATAAGGTTTATATTAATTTATTTTTAGAACAATACTACATTATAGACTTATTCTTTCCCAAATATTTAATTTTTTTGTGTAGCTCTTTAGATAAAAGCTATTGTTAACATATAATGCTGAAATATCTTGTTCTGTTTTGCAAATAATGAAAATTTAAGTAAAGGATCTGGCATTTTAAAATTAATTGAAGCTTATTTAAACAAACATTGGAAATACTAAATAGTGTTACAGCGATTTGAACTAAAAAAAATGAAAATTGTCTTTTTATTTGCTAATATCCAGTTGCTTTGGAGATTGGGAAAATTAATTAAACACAAATCATTGTACTTTCAAAATATGTAAAGTACTCTTTATATAGAAAATATATGAATCAAAAACCTACATGGAAGTTTTCATTTTTATATTGATAAAAAAATATTACTTTAATTAATAAAAAAATACGTTACATTCCTTTGTTGCATGGGGAAAATATCTGATAATTATTTTTTAAATACTCATTTTGTTTTTTAAAGAAGAACGAAGAAAAAAATGTTTTAAATTTCATTTAAAAGACTATTATTAATTTAAGTTTTTGTATTTATTTGAATCATACGTTAAAAGTTGGTAGAGGCATGAGTTTGAAATTTTCTAATACATCCAAAAGTTATATAAGTATTCCTAGAATATGTTCGATTTTTCAAATTTTGTTAAAACCCATATTAAGATTAATTAATTAATTATCAATCAAATTTTCTTTTTCATTGATGAGGTTTTTAAATTTTATACAAAGTTAAGGTTTGTTATTTTTTAATGGTATATGTAGAAAAAAATATTCGGGGAAAAAACAAATTTTGAAAGATCCTTGCTTTACATGTTATTATACATTTCTAATGTGTGTATGAAAGAGAGATAGAAACTAAAAACAGAAACGAAAACCATTCTTCTTTTAGTATAAAAGAATAAAGCATCATCTTGTAAGAAAAATTCTAAAAAAATAAAATAAAATGTTACTCAGTAAAATTTTAAAATATATTTAGAGGTACAAAAAAAAGTTTCATTTTTTCAAAAAGTAATAAATAAAAGTTTAATTAGAATTTTGGGCATTCGGCGTAGTAACTGGGTATAGGAAAAACTGAGAATATAATACATTTTCTTATTAGCTTAGTAATGAAAAGGTATAAATTTTTTTATTTAAATTTTTCATTAATATTTTTCTCATTTACCAGTTGAAAAGGACTGACAACCAGTACAGATAAATTTGAATTGAGGTATCGTGTATAGCAAATACATATATACGAGTGTATACTACACATATATTGCTATTCTGCTTATAAGTAAATCACTTATATTAATAAATTAGGTCTATATATATATAGATGACATATTTTTTAATTCTCTTTTTGCTTTATAATTGCAATATGTTTTTATAAGTGTGATATGTGTTTATATATTATTTCTCTCATTTCTAATAGGACATGGTTTAATTTAGAAAAAAAACCTTTAATTTAATGATTTTTCAAATTTTTTTGCTAGCATTCTATATACATGTATTACATAAAACCGTTTTTCGGCTCAAAGTACTACAAATAGTTTACCATTTCATTTCTTCAAGAAAATTTTAAAAATTTATGAAGGAATTTGACAAAAGCTATTCTTACAATATAATCAGTTTTCAAAAAAGAAATGTAATTTACAAGTTTGTCGAACTAAGCATGACAAAATTTAATACGGGTTTTCTGCTAGCATGATTGATATTGATAAAAGGCTTTTTTTTTTCTGAATACTTATTGACAATTCATAGGAAAATATGTGAATTATATTTTTATATATAAGTATTGCTTTGATTTAAAAATGCATACCGACTTTTGTTATGTAAACTAACAGTAATTGATAAAAAAAATTTCAAAGAATTTCGCACAATTGACAAAAAAATGCCTTAACATTTTAAACGAAAAGGAACTAGTTATGTTTTTCTTCCCCAGTGAAACCAGTTTAAAGTTATTATTTGTCATTGGAATGCGATTATAAAAACGAACATAAAATTATCATGATTCTATTTTTTTTTAAATTTAATGCGTTCTAATTTTCTGACAATATAGAAAATTATATAAAAAAATAATTTAAGTTTAAAAAAAATATTTGGATTTTTATCGATTGAATCGTATTGTGTCCCCTTAATTTGTACTTCAAATCTAGGTATTTAGGAACTAATCTACTTAAATCTGCGAAACTTAAAATATAAATACAAAATTGTTTTATATTTACTTTACGCTACTGAATCAAACATAACCAAAACCATTTTTTAATATCTTTTCGAAATATAAAAATTACATAAATGCTATTTTTCTGCCTTTTTATTATTCTTTCATATTTGCAAAAGATTTACAATAACTTTTTCTGAGAACAGGAGTTATAAATTGGTAAAACTAGTAAGCGAAAATCTCTTTTTTTAAAACACATAAATGGAATTACATTCACACATTCCTTAAATTTTCAGCCAATAAGCGTTAAATGGAACAATAAACGGATTGCCTTATTTATACAAAAGTGCATTCACACAAAAAAAATCTTCTTTGAAGCGACTAATTAGATTCTACCAAGTACTAAAAGGAACATCACTTTTAATAGTTATCAAAAGAGACAGCGGCTCAAATGAGACACATTTAGTTGCCGCCTTGGATAATGCATCGCATAAAAAGATATGACTGTTGCCATCTTTTCTTATTAATATTCATAGGTAAATCTTAATTCAACCAGAAACATTAAGATGACTTTTTTGAATTTCAAAAAGTATTCATCTACTGTCACAAATGGCTCAATTTTTTGCCTGTAGTTAAAATATCGTTGGCGGGAAGGTGGTAATTAACCTTACTCCATCACCGAAAGGCTGAATATATTAACTGGATGTTTTGCTACGTAATGAAGCGAGATGGAGTTTATGTGTTCTACCCTGCTGCTTTAGAATTCTTTAATCGTGTAATGATTTTTTTTAATCGCAGGAGCTCGCACATGGAGAAGATGTTAATGCTCGTTATTGTTTAGATTAATACATGAAAAAAGGCAGAACTATTTAGCTCAATGCTAATATAAATAAGCTTAAAAAAGGGCGTCCATTGCTTATGTTAAATTAACGGGTTTATAAAGAAAAAGTTTTTAGAACGCTTTTGTGTGTTGTTAACGGGTATATAATATAATTAGCAAAAAACTGTTTTCTGTATGATTTTTTTTTTAAATTTTCATAAAGAATAACCTTAACTTATTTTCAAATACGTTAACACTTTGATTGATTAACTAATTCTTAATGTTTCACTTCAAAATTTTGCTGTGGTATCCTAATGTCAAAGTAACGAACTCGTGGCCAAAGTGTCCTGAGCTCGAGCCTAGTACCGCTGAAGACACGCCGTGCAGAGGAGGCTGATGCACTTTAAATACGCCGAAGCTCAAACATCTTCCCATGGGTGGGGGGTGAAAGTTACGAGAGCTCAGGTGTCGTTTTCGTCACTTGACCATGGTTCAAAATTACGACGTCCGTCGCCGAAGGCTCTCGTCCGTCAATTCCTACTATTAGCTCACAATTTCTATATATTTATTTATTTATTTATCTTGGTGGAATTTTCAATCGTTAATAAAATACATTTTAAAACGCTCAGTTGAGCTGAAATTTTATATACAGAATTATTTTGGATGAGAATACAATTATTAAAATTTAATTGAATAAAACTATTTATTTAAAGAATTGCAAATACACAACCACGTTGGCATCATTTTTGGCGATTTAGTGACCCTTTTGGTGACTTGTGTCAAAACATGAAAAGGTTTTTTTTTTTTCACGTGATAAAGTATTCAGTTGAACTGAAAGTTATATACACGATTGTTTTGGATGACAAGACGATACTTTAATGATAATTAATAAAATTTAATGACCACTTAATGTTGTGATTCTGTCCTATGTATATACATATTTATATTAATTGTAACTATTTAATAAAAGTAGCTAAAATAAAATTTTTCTTTGTTGATCTAAGTAGGAATTGACTTAAAAAAAATTTTTTTTGTATTACCTGTTCTCTACATGGTGGGTAGGGTTTCTGATTTCCCGGGTTTTTCCATTCCCTGGAATATCCGGGAGATCCCGGGAATATAATTGTCGTTCCCGAGACTCCCGGGAATACATCAAAATTTCAACAAATTTATAAAAACAAGTTTTTTAATTAAAATCAATAATAATTATATAAAATAAGGATACATATAAAATCCAAAATTAATGCCTACTTAAATAATGAGCTAAAAAGTACAAAAAATATATAGTAAATTGATTATTCATTTTTAAAATAGGATTTCAGAAAGCGTAAGCAATTTATACTTTTATCACTCAGTCTAGTTCTAAGCTTTGGCAAACAACCGGCAGCAGAAAGTCCCTCCTTCAATGACTTTGAGAAATTGTTTAAAAAACCTCACATAGTTTTATGTTTGGTGATGAATTTTCAGTCGAGTCAACAACGCATCTCTTGTTTCATTAGGTTGAACTAGTACTTTTTTTTTTGAACAATATAAAACTTTTTTTTGAAATTGCTTTTTTATTTTTGTCCAACGTCAGAGGTTTTTTTTTCAAAATTCTATGCCTCTTCTTCTGTGCGAAAGTTGTATATTGATTCCTCTTTTTCAGAAAAGCCTTGTCCCTATCATTTGGGCTTGTCAGCAAAAAAAATTTTACCAGCAACCCGGAAAAATCAACAGTAACTGTAGCGCTTGTATTTCCCAAAATTTGGGATTGCCTTATACTAAAAATAACGTTGGTCTTAAATTTTTTGATTAGAGAATATTTCATTTTTTCGAAATTCTCGAATTTTTTTTTTAATTTCATAACGAAAGAAAAACACCTTCTGCAGTTTAAAAAAGTTGCATTGCGACTGATAATTTTTCTAAGCCAAATTTTTCGGTTTTAAGCCTGTACAAGTGAGTACGTTTCAAACTCTATAATGGTCAATATTTTTCTTCTTCAATGTAATTAATGCTTTTTTAAATTCTGCTTTTTCTAAAATATTTCGCATTAAAAAAACTATTTAAGCATTGCATTCCGGGAATAGAAAAAGTACAAAAGTACAGAAATCTTATGGAACTTTGAAATATTATGTTTCTTATGATTAAAGAAACCGTAATAATGGGTCATTAAAAACACCCGAAACTCGAATCTACGAATCAACAGAAACAACGCTGGTTGCGAACTCGTGACCATGACCACTGGGTTAGCACATCCTCATTCGTCGCCGTGGGAGAAAAATGATGAGAAGCTGTTTAAAGTTGAAACGCATGTTCGAATCCCGACTACGCTAAAACAAAATTAATAATTTCTTGTAAGATTAATATCAAAATATGCTTACTTTGTGAAAAGCTCGGAAAGAAAGATGTTAAGAGGAAGGTTTCAACCTCACAGCTTGATTTCTGGGGTTCAGTAATCTTTCTTGAATTTTCTACTGCTGTTCAGAATTAGCATCGATTTAACCTGGATACGATCTAAAATAAAAATTTAAAAATGCAAATACTTCACCAATGATAATAAATAAAAGAATTAGTTTTCAGACATAATGATTGAACATAATAAGATGAGAATGCATACATGTATGTTTAATTCAAGAATTATTATTGTCATTAAACTTTACATGAATGCATAAATTCATGAAAATATTCATTTTTTAAAAGAAATTAATTATACGTTAGACATAATTACATGAATTCTTAGTACAAAGTCAACTAATATATTCTTTTAATTTCATTAAAATTAATAAAATATTGATTCACACAAATATTTTCTTAAAAATATTTTACCAAGCATAATTACTTAAAAGAATAACTATTTAGATGGAAATATGTATTTCTCTATCTCCCACCATAAACTATGACACTTAGGAAACTATTGTATTTTTTTGTGTGAGGCGTGTAGTGTGTGTGGGGGGCAAAGCAAGAATAAAAATTTATTAATGTACTGTTTAAATTACGTAGTATTCCACATTTATATTTCAATATATATATATTTTTTTTCTTACAAGGGAAGTGCACGACTAAGGAAATTCATTTGGGGTCGCGAGACTTGGTGTAATAGTAGTACTCATATAGGGTGTTCAACCCTCAATGTAATTTCGCCGAATGGCCAGTCAATTTGGAGAAAATAGCCTTCGAAATTCATGCATAGCTTTTATACAATTAAGTTTCAATTTCTTTCAACGATTTCGTAGCCTGGTTGGTATATCATCTGTATACTATGCGCTAGGTTAGGGTTCGATTCATCGACTTACTTTCTTTTTTTATTTCATTAAATTTTTTTAAAAATTAAATAGATTTATTTATGTGAAAGTTTTATTTGATATTAAATGATATTTTATGTAATTATTTTGTATTTTTTAAAGTAAAAAAAATACTGTAGTTATATAAATATTTATATTAAATTTATAAGTATATTATTATATTAATAAACAATATTTATAATAAACAATACAAAAATATTAAATGATATACATAAAAATTAGTTACAAATAGTTTTATAATGTGAAATACAATATACTATAAATAAAATATTATATATAATATAAAATAATTTATAAAGCATATTATTATTATTAAATTATTTTATAATTAATATAATAAAAAATATGTCGTTTTTATATATTTATTTAATTATTTTATAATTTTATAAAATATTTAATAAGTTCATCTTAAAAAAATTTAAATAATTGTAGAAAATTTATTTAAATAATTTTAAAAATTAATTAATAATAATTTCAATAATAAACAATAAATTACTAATTAATTAAAAGTATTAATATTTTTGATAATAATTATTAATAATTTTAATAATAAATTATTAATGGTACAGCAATAAATTAGTAATTTTAATAATAAAATTATTAATAATTTTGTGACAAATTAATAATAATTTTAATAAAATTAATGATAATTTTAAGAAGTGAGAATAATTCTTATTAATAATAATTCTTAATAAGAATAGTAATTACTTAATTAGTTTTAATTATTAATAATTTAAATTAATAAATTTTAAATAATTTTGATTATTAGTAATTTAAATTAATAATCATTTTTAAAAATTTTAATTATTAATAACTTAAATTAATAATTTTTTAGAAATTTTTTGAATAATAATGATTTTAATTAATAATTATTTTATATTTTTTAATTAATAATAATTTTAAATAATTTTAAAAATAATTTAAATATTTTTTTTTACTTTATGAAATACAAAATAATTACATAAAATATCATTTAATACTTAATAAATCTTTCATAAATAAATTTATTTAATTTTAAAAATAATTAAATTAAATGAATAAAAAAAGTTAATCGAACCCTGACCTCGCGCATAGTATGCAGAAGATATACCAACTACGCTACGGAATCGTTGAAGGTGAAGCAATTGTATAAAAAGCTAAGCACACGCATAGAATTCCGAGTCATTTACTCGAATTGAGCAAGGCCTTTCAGGTGGGGAATTACAACGGGGCTGAACACCTAAAGGAGTACTACTATTACACCAAGTCTCGATCCCAAATGAATTTCCTTAATCGTGCCCTCTCCTTGTTAAAATGAGTCCGCATTGCTTTACCAGGTATCGGAGTCGTGGCTGGCGTGTCATCAGTTTGAGCCCAGTACCACTGAAGACTCACTGTGTAGGGGAGAGATGCACGTTAAATCTGACGAGGGCTCAAACGTCCTTCCGTTGGTGTGGTGTGGTAGTTAGGAAAGAAGAGTGCCAGCTAAGGTGTCAACCACGTTACTTGACCATGGTTCAAAATTACGAGTTCCGTCTCCAAGAGCCCTCATGTAGCTGAACAGTGCGACGTTAATATTCCTTCGCTCATTCTGTTTTCATCCGTAACATTTAAGTGTCTTCTGTCAAAGTGTGTTCTGGCCAATCATCACAATTTAATTCAGTCAAAGTACATTCTTCAAGTGAGCTAACAACCACACAGTTGTAAGTATCTGTGGGTTCGGCACTCTCCAACAACAGAAAACTTTCTACGGGATGCTGCTTCTCTATGTAGCTTTAATGAAATGGTGCCTCCATGTATATATATTTTTTTCTTTCCACTACATTTGACTGAGTGGGACAGTGATAAATGTTTCTATGCTGATGTACAATATTAGGTTGTGCAAAAAGAAATCCATTATTTTTGCATGGAAATCAAGACTTTATTTAACATGCTTCCGATTGTCCGATTTGGGTCAAATATATACCGTTTTGTTGTATAATTTGTTGCCATTTTAAAGGTAGCTTCATAATGCCTCTCTCATAGAAGTCTTCGCCCTTATTGGTGAAAGCATCTAGTAATCGATTTTCACAATCTTCTTTTGATCCAAACTTCTTATCACTCAAGAAGTTTTACAATGCGAGAAAAAGGTAGTAATCGCTTGGTGCCGGGTCTGGACTATATGGTGGAGGCATTAAAACTTCCCAACCTAGCTCCCAGAGTTTCTAGCGAGTCACTACAGACGTGTGTGGCCTGGAGTTGTTCTGATGGAACACAACACCTCTTCTGTTGACCAATTCACCAGCCATTTCTGGTCGTGTAGTTTAACGGTCAGTTGTTGACAGTAAGGATCTGAATGTAGTGCTTGGCCATACGGAAGCAACTCATAATAAATGATTACTTTCCAGTCCCACCAAATACGCAATAGAACCTTCCTCGCCGTTAGTCCTGGTTTGGCCACCATTTGAGCTGCTTCACCGCACTTTGACCACGATCGTTTTTGCACAATATTGTAGTATGTGACCCATTTCTCATCTCCAGTCACCATCCGTTTAAGAAATGGGTCAATTTCATTCCGTTTGTGGCCAAGGCTTTGCAGATGGAAATTCGATCCATTATCCATTATCCAATCTCAAATAATAAAATGTGAATCTGGGATTTACAGAATTCTTAAATAATAAAATTTTAAAAATAAAAAAAAAAATTTAATTAAATTTATTTAATATTTTATAAAAAGGGTGTCCGGCAAAGTATCCAAAAGTTACGGCTTATTAGTACAGAACTACCCATCAGAATGTAATAAACTGTTCATCCGGTGATTGAAAACCAAACCCCTCCAAGATTTTTTTGGCTCTAGTCCGATGGACCGCACTTTCGCAGTATTCGGTAATCGCAGACGATAAACTTGTTACTCGGATTTCATTAGTAAAGATGTGGACACCACCGGAAAAATTGCAGTGTGTACTTTTATTAACGGAATTTAAATCAATCACGCGTACACAGTGGCGTGTTGGAACAGAATGAAATGTCGTTACTGGCTTGCCAAATAGACTTATCAAGACTCCTACAAAGTGCATCACGTACACGATCAACAGTTTCTTCTATCACGAAAACTTAAGGATACTTTCAGTTTGAGGTACCAAAGTTTCCACCTCCAAAAAGTTTTTGCTATATGTGGATAGATTTCGATGTATGAAGATTGACATTCAATTCTGTTTTCGAACACGGTGCTCTACACACGTGACTGATTCAAATTCCATTAACCAAAGCATGCACTGCACCCTTTGTGGTGGCATCCCCCCACTAATAAATCATGAAACAGTTTATCGTCTCAAACCCCAAAAATGCTAAGTCATCGACCCGGGGAAAACAAAAAACCCCGGGGGGTTCAATCACCAGAGGAAAAATTTAACATTCTGATGGGATTCCAATAATAAGCCGTAACTCTTGATACTTTAAGCCTTTTTCATTTCAGTAAAATAATAATAATATAAATTTAAAATTAATAATAAAATAAAAAAATTAAATGATAAAAGTTAGTTATTCTTTGCTTTTTTAATTGTTATTCATTTATGTAATTACTTTATATAATTTTTCGTATAGTATTTTTGGACTACTAATTCCATATTCTCGTCAGCGGATTCCGTTTCTAGAATTAGTGTGGTTTAATACAATGTCACGAACATCATTACGGTAGTACGTAAATACTTATAGTATTTATCTATAGTTTATATAACCTCTGACAATAAAGTACAGTGAATGAAGTCAGAACGGGGTCGATCTGACAACACTGGAGAAAAAAACGCTTCACATGCGTAGTGCCAAATATTGACCATCTGCCCTCAACTGTTCAGTTGGCTATTGTGAAAAATTGACTTGTTTTCAAAGTTTTGTGTAGTACTTTGGGTTTTTGGGAAAACAGGAAAATAAAAACGAACAAAGGATAAATTTTAAAAGGTTTGTTTTAAGCGGCAAACAAAAAAAACATGTGATGCTGGTACGTGTTTTAAAAGATCCACAAACACTGTCATGAAGTGTTTTACGGGGGTTCTTTGTTTTGAAAAGCAGGTAAGTGTTTCTAACAACCCGAAACGGAAAACTGGGGATCTCTTTTCGTAGCTTGAGAGAGGAAATTAATCACTAAAGATAGTCAATTAACTGTCATGATAGCTGATGAACTGCAGATTAACCATGAATCCGTGCGACAAATCGTTCCCCAAATTTTGGAAGGAAAAACCTTTTATCGTGACAAATTTTTGCATCCCAAAGAAATGTGATGAGGCTTTTGAACTTATCCCCAAAAGCTTCTTGCTAAGTTTCGATAATGTACAACAAATACCAGTTTGCATGTTAGGGGGAAATGACTTTTTCGAAGGACGTAAAGGTAACTTTCCTAATATTTCATCTACGTTAATGTTACAGGACTATTCACCGAACTTTATTGTCAGAGGTTGTTTAATATTAAAGGAGAAATATTAGTTGAAATCTCAATTATGAAAATATTTATGTTGTTAAAAAAAGTTAAATTATTTCAACAAACAGATGCGTACATCGGCTTCTCTGTAACACAACCTTAAGCGTTCGGCTAAATTTTAAAAGTCATATATGAGGATGAACTCACTAAGGATTAGAAAGCTATTGAACTATTTTACGAATTAACATTAAATTTGCAAAAAAAATAATCTTTAAGGTATCCGACTACGTTCGGAACCGTGATTATAAAATCATAAATCGATAACCGATTTTGGGGGCCTTAAATTCGAATACATGTATAAAATTGTTTTGGGTTTTTGACAAAAAATTATTTAAATACAATATTTTGGCAATTTATTAACTTATAATTTTTTTTTCAAAATGTTCTCCTTTTATAAAAAAATGCTTCTAAAATAATATTTCACACACACACACATATATATATAAAATTAAGCTTCTCCGGGGGTCAACTAGGATTTTGAAAAAAATTCACATTATTTTCAGTTACCAACCATTGAAATAATTATCGGCGTTTTTTTCTTAAAATTTCTCATATATGTTGTAGTAAAATTTGGATAAACCTACTTCTAAGTTATATATATCAAAAATTCTAGTTGAGACTCAGTAAAGAGGTCTGAGCTATAGAATGGCAAATATTATTATATATAATAGAAGCACATTTTTCACAAAAGAAGAATATTTTGAAAAGGGGTCATTCTATGTTCATTTTTGTCAAAATACTGTACTAAAATAAATTTTTATTGCAATACTATTCTTAAAACAATTTTATATACATTTTCTAATCTAAATGACACTAAATATCATAAATATTATCCATTTATACGTTTTTTCAAAATCTCGGTTCCGGACGTAGTCGGATACCTTAATGCATTAAGAACTCAGTTCTGAGAAAGGAAAGTAAAATTAAGTTTATAGACCAAACTAAACAAAGGAAAAAGTATCCTGAAATTTTCAAAAATAAATTTGTTAAATGCATTTTAGCTGTAGAAATGTATATTTAAGAAGAAAGTATCATATGTGGTCAATATTCAGACAACAAGCCGTTATTTATTTTTATTAGTTATCATGTTCGTGTATTTTGAGAAATGCGTTGGTTGAAAGGAAAACGTTCTTGATAGTTATTACAAAACTTTTAGTTAAACAAAGAAAAATAATTTTAATTTTCAATGAACAATACTTGCTCTTGTAATTAAATCAATATATAACTGCTTCACTATTCTTATGGATTATTACTGAATTCAAAACGTCATTTTCAGTCCCATTTTCCATTTTTAAGAAATTATTATTCATCCTTCGAATCCTTAGCCAGTTTCAAAATAAATAATTTTAAAAAGGAGTATTGAACTTTTTTTTTATTTCTTTTCTAATTTTCAAGTTTTTCCATTTATCTTCGTTTCCACTTATTTGCTTTTTTTAAAGGACTTAGAATAAATTCATTTCCTTTAATATCGTTCCATTGATAAAATTCCTTAACATCAAAATTTGGAGAGATAAAAATTTTAGAGAAAAATCTTGGAAAAGCTTATTTTTTTCCAACTTAATTTTAAAGGAAAACTTCATGATCAAGTTTTTATTAATAAAGAATAACTTTAATATTTAGAATTAACTCTTTACAGAAACACTTCAGATTATTATATAAATTACATTTTTCATTAAAAGATGACGTTTTCTGTAAAAGGCTCACTTATTTCATTTTTTCGTAATACTAAAGATGCGATAATACGATATTAATTTAAAATCTAAATGTTTCGAATTTTTAATTCTCTTTTGCTCAAACTTTGAATTATTAAATTCAATTCAGTTGTGTTTAGAGATATATTAATCGTATATATGAAAATGGAAATGTACTGTATTGAGTCTTTTTTTTTCAATCATGCAATCAGTTTTGAAATGCCTTAAAAAATCTCCGTGTAGTTAAATTTATATTAAAATTCAGAAAGAATTTCATTTAAAGAAAGAATTTTTTCGAAAGTCTTTACTGAAACAGAGCCACTGTCAAACGATAAAGAAAAATTCTATAATTTTATATTTTATTATATGCTTTAAATTTATGTGTTGTAAATGTTAATATTTTGACATTTAATGTGAATTATTTTATAAATTTTAATCCTTTATCTGCCGACGGTACTTATAAGTACCACTCACTTTAAACTTACATAGAATAACCATTTTTACGAATATTCGGATGATACTTAGCATAAATATTCTTTGAAATCCCCTCTTCCAAGATATATGGCAGCATGGGTTTTATGATGAGTATTTTAGCGGGGAAGGCGAATAGTTTTATAGCAAAAATTGCGTTTTTAGCTGACGGCGTATTTAGCGGATTGCGAAGATTACCATTTTTGTCTTGAAAAAATAGTTAATGTCAAAATTTAAGTGTCTTATTTTTTTGGTACGTTGATAAAGACCTTAGAAAACGATTTGAATATTTATTTTACGTGAAAAGTGTAAATAATTAATTTTACAGTTGAATATATTTAACTAATTAATTAGCTCTAACGGATTAAATTTCCCAAATTTGAGTGTTTTGTTTGTGTATATCCCTTAATTTTCAATGTAGTGATTCAAAAAAATATATTGCATGAAAAAAAAAACTGCAGTAAATCATAATGCGGTAGATAAAGGGTTAAAGTGTTGATATTTTTGGTAAAATTGGATTTTAAATTCATGATTAAATATATCATACTTTCCAAAATTGAAGTAATAATTATAAAATGCATAATGAAATATAAAGATGGATTGTTTGAAAGAAATCGACTGTATAGATGATTTATAATGTGAAACATTATATAGCAACATAATTATCATTTACATATATGTATACGTAAGTCATTGCATAAAGGTACGTAGTCCGGGTTGCCTAGTGGTCAGAAATTCGTGTTTGGAGTGCCACGGGTTCGAGTCATAGTACCACTGCCCCCGTGTAGAGAAGCCGATGCACGTTAAATATATCGAGGCTCAATGTCCTCCCTTTGTTTTGAAGTCAGGCAAGGTTGACTGAGGTTCAAAATTACGTCATCCTTTGCCAATTACTATCACTCTTGCATAAAGGTACAAACTTTCATATGTATGAGAACCAGATAAAAAAAACACAATCGATGAATGTCTCGAAAGGTTTAGAATGTGGTAGTTAAATGATAGAATTAGGTTAGAGCATCGGACTCCAGACCGGAAGGCCTGGGTTCGATACCCGATGCCTCCACAAATACCTTCCGAGTACACACGGAGTACGTGCTCTTTAAATAAGTGGGTCCGAAAGTCTTGTGGGCGGTCACAGCTGAAATTTTAAGTGCAGGGGTCTGGAGAGAATATTTCCATCCTCTCCAGTTCAATGCTAAATTATGGAGGTGGAGATCAGTGGTGTCGCCATCTATCGTAAAGAAGTCCAACCGGTCTCACAGGCTCTGGCAACATTCATTCCTTCCCTTCAGGAATTTCACCGAGCTAAATCGTATTGTCACCTGTATGGTGCTCAAGGCTAAGGCCAACGACAGGCGTACATCTAACCCCTTGCCACGATGAATTTCATGGGCATCGATCTGACTACGTCAGACAGGTGGCATTGTCAACAACATTCTTTTTTTTTCATTTCAGCTTTTATTAATAAAAAACTTAACATAACTTTTTATTTAGGAAATAGCAAAAAAGACAAATTTAGAAATTGTTTTTGAGTTAAGCATTTTCGAATGTTGTATTCTTAAAAAAAAGGCAAACATGATTTGGTTATAAAATAAAAAAAATAAGTATATGCACATTTACATCAATTGTGAGTATTAAATAAAAAAAAGAAAAATACAAAGCATTTCCATAAAAACTAAGCATATGTAAACGTTGTGTGTGGAATCCTTAATGTTATTTTTAATTTTAAGAAATTGTTTTAGCGTATGTATATTTTTTTGTAATTGCTTCCCCCAGTCCATTTTTTTATCCACTTACAACACAACACGCTGAAAAAAAATTTTCAAGCAAAAGAATTGTTATTTAAAACATTGCTCTCAAAAACCTTTATTATTAAGTAAATAAATAATAAAAATTTTAAAAAAGGGTTTTAGAAAAAAGCTTTTAATTCTTTGTTATTGCTCGTTTCTTATCAATTTATATTTTTACCTACACAATAAGCCCTCTTTATCGGATGAAGTATTTTCCAATTCACAAATCGTTTGACCCACCACTGGATTCTTTTATTTTCAATAATTTCAACATCTTACTTCGAGTTTATATTATTTCCCGAAGTGTTTTACAACTTTTTCAACTTTCATCTCTGTATATTATGCTCTGAAGGAGAATCAAATTGATCTGTTTCTTGTCCCCCTCTTTTTGCTCGAAAGCAAAAAGGAAAGCTTTTCATCAAGTAATTTTTCGGAAAAGTAAACTCAAAAAGAACAAAATGTTCCGCAATTCGATATTTTATCTTCATAACTCCTGTGATATATCTTCCTTCTACAATCAACGGATATCGATAAACTTTTCTGATTTTTTTTTATTTTATTTATTTATTCTTTTGTAATTTTCTAACCAAAATTTTCGACACTACTTTAGATGGATGCGATGTCCACGTTATCGAAGTTTTGATCAGTTATTACCATAATTTAAAATGCTGTTCTTTAGAGTATAGGATTAAATTCTTTACCTTTTAGTTTTATTATCGTCATTTTCAAAAATGTATACTCTAAACATGAGAACTAATGTGTAAGTTTTTAAAACCAAATGCCCTTTTGATGAGTAATATATTTGAAATGTATATGATTTTATCAGTGTTGAAATCTTTTCGAACGGAACGTTCTGCTATTCATATACATTAGAGACTGTTTTTCGTTGAATATTCTTGAAGAATTTTATTTTATATTAAGGTATCCGACTACGTTCAGAGCCGTGATTTTGCAAAAGCGTATAAACGGATAATATTTATGACATTTAGTATCACTTAGATTAGAAAATGTATATAAAATTGTGTTAAAAATATTATTACAATAAAAAATTATTTAAGTACACTATTTTGACAAAAAAGGAACATAGAATGATCCATTTTCAAAATATTCTCCTTTTGTGAAAAAATGCTTCTATTATAATAATATTTTGCCTGTATATAGCTCAGATCTCTGTACAGAGGCTCAACTAGAATTTTTGAAATATATAACTTAGAAGTGAGTTTATCCATATTTTTATACGACAACAGAGGGTGAAGCATTTTAAGGAAAAAACACCGATAATTATTTCAATGGGTTGTAACTCTGAAAATAATTGTGAATTTTTCAAAAAAAATAGTTCAGACTCTCTGGAGAAGTCTTTACTTTATATAATCACACACACACACACAAAATATTATTATTTTAGAAGAATTTTTTATAAAAGGAGAAAATTTTGAAAAAAGGTTATTCTAAGTTAATGTTTTGCCAAAATATTGTATTTAAATCATTTTTTTTTGTCAAAATGTCCTTAAAATAATTTTATACACGTCTTATAATCTAAGAGACACTAAAAATCATGAAAATTATCTATTTATGCGCTTTTTTAAAATCACGGTTCCGAACGTAGTCGGATACCTTAAAAAGCAATTACTAATATATAGAAAATCTCAACTGACGGACAAAAAAGTTACACATTGCCCAAACTGTCCTAAGGTTCAACAATCTCTACAATATATCCTCAGTTGCCCAGAAATTCATACCAGGCTTTGAAGATCAGCACAGAAGGTTTGATCTTCTCTGATAGAGCTGTTGAAGTTGCCGAAGTTGTCTTCGACAGTTTTGGAGCGATCTAAAGCTTCTTTTTTTTATCAATCTGCACATCATGGACACGCCAACAACAACTGATATGTATCAACCAGTTATTACTTTAAAAGGAAAAATTTAATACAAATGTTTGAAGTACAAATCATGTTTGAAATCACGTACAAAAACAGTCACATATATTTTATTGCAGCATTTCTAAGCATAAGATTAAGTTAGATTTCAGTTAATCCTCTTTATCAGTCAATTATTGTATTAATATTTCATTGTATTAAAATTACATAGAAGCTGTAAAATTTTTTTACAGCTTCCATGTAATTTGTGTATATAATCATTTCTCATTGCATATTTCACATTCGAATTAACTCATTAGCTTTTCTTGCTTTTAATTCCTTTTTAACTGATAATTCTTTTAATGATAAAGGCTTGATTTTATTTTTTTGACAATTTTCAATTCGTTTGATATTTTTTATCAGTATAGTTTTTTACTGGTTTAATAATATATATGTAATTACCATTTTGTCGGAGCTATTTTTTGTAACAGTTGTAAATTAAATATTTTATAAATTAAACATTCTTAATGGTGACATCAAAGTAAAATAAATATTTTAAAACATCTTGTCGTTCATCATTTTTATGTTATTGGAAGATATATGTATCTATGTATGTAAGCTTGCACAAGAAAACTGTTAATCGTAAATAACTTGATAAAGAGGAAATATATAGAAATTTAAATACTTATTTCAGTAGAAAGGTAGAAAAAGTCCTATGCATTTGGTTTTATGCAAGAAATATATATGAATGAAGAACTTATTTATTTAATTCAATTCTTCATTTTTTTATCTTGTTTTAATAATGACCCATGTTGGAATGTTTTAGTATATTTTACAGAACTTCGATGAGGAATATTACTATTAATGTTCTAACTTCTTAATTTAGCTAATATTATCAATGGCATATTCCATTCTCATGTCACAAGTTTAAAATAACCATTTTTAGCACAATAACTTTTAAAATTATGTATATTCATTTCTCACAGGCATTTTCAACAAATATTTTTGGTTGCTCTGTTTGCATGTCTAGAATGTTTCAACATTGGTACTAATTGTAAACATAATAAAGGAATTTTTAAATCATTTCGCGTACTAAACACCCATTTTAAGCATTCAGATTTTCGTAAATATGTACATACGTATATTTTATACAATTGTTTTTGTTTTAAAGTCGTAAAATTTTAAGACAGGTTTTGAATAAGATTAGTTTTGCTCAAGTAAGATGAAAATCAATTATTCTCATTCCCATAACAGTACGTTTCATAAACTATTGAGAATTCCGGCATGATAGTTTCGACTGGATCCTGAATTACTTGTTGTTGTTGCTAATGCCAACTGTCTGACAGTGTCAGATCGAGGCCCACGAAATTCATCGTTGCTGGGCAAAGGTACGCCTGTCGTTGTCCTTAGCCTTGAGCACCATACAGGTGACAGTACGATTTAGCTTGGTGAAATTCTCGCCTGTGAGAGAGGTTGGAATTTTTTACGATAGATGGTGACACCACCGATCTCCACCTCCACAATTTAGGCATAGAACTGGAGGGAAGGGAAATATTCTCCAGCCAACTGCACTCATGGGTTCAGCTACTAAAATATCAGCGGCAACGTACTCTCTCATGCAACCTCTCGGCTATCATGACTAGACAGAATGCATGATGATTTAAAAATACTTATAATAGATAGACCACGATAAGAATTCTGGCTTCTCATCTTTCCGTCTAAAGGGGTGAATATTGACAACTTACCTTTGCAATCCCTAAATGTGAAATCCATTTTATGGTGGCACCATCTAGTAGGGCCTTCACTACCAAATTTTTCGTTTGAGTTTATTTTAATTCAAGCTCTCGTACGGGTTGTCAATAGTGCCCTGTGATTTTATTTTGCTGAGAGCACAAGCGCCCAATTGATACTCAATGGATCTTTTACATGCCACATAATTATATGACATGCATGCCTGCGATTTTCGCATCCAGAAAATCTGTCGACTCCAACCGGAATTGAACCCTCAATCTTGGGATCACCAAGTGGACACACTATCTTTCAGCCACGGTGTCGACATTCTGGCTTCTACCCTACATAAAAGAGAGAGAGAGAGTTTACTTCATTATATGCAGAGTCTAAATACATCGGGAAGAGGGAACTCTTACATAATAGCATAATGTGTCAGTTCACTAAGCCGAAGTGGTATTGTTTGAGTAACGAAAATGATTCAAACTAATTCACTTTTTTACTAAATATAACGTAACATGTAGATCTGTTGCTCTCGTTGTGATTAATCTGGCCAAGTCAGATCTTCAACATCAATAAACTCAAAAAATTTAGGAGCAAAAATATCTGAAATCATAATTATTAATTCATATGCCTCTAGAGGTATAATAATTAGAAAAATGAGATCACAACTCAGTGTCCCAAAATTATTGAAACAAATTTTATGGGGCGGTAGGGGACATCAAAAGGATTTAGATTTGTAAAGCAACTCATGTTGGGAAACGTCTTCGATCAGTGCTAGGTGGCATTGTTCTCAAGAGCACTGGAAGAAAACTGTGCACGAACGTGTTACGAACACCGAGCTGGCAGATATGCACCAGATTTAGAGATTGCCTGAAGGAAATTAACTAGCAGCAGAAGGGTAGCATCGTGAAAGGTAACAACAGAGACAGGCATTGGACCGCCGGATGTCACGATTTATGTGAAATTGATTCATTACTAGGTAATAGACATAGCCAGGACGAGACACAAGTGACTCGAACTCCTAGCATACCCAACTTTGACCAATAAATATTTCAGATAATCTCAATCTTGAGTCTCTTTGTTTCTTCTATCTATAGCTTTTTTATGGCGTTTTTACCATGGGTTGCTATGCAAATCTGAATCCTTGATCTCTACCTCCCCACAAAGTTTGTCCCAATAATCCTGGAACACCCTATTTAGTCATCATCAGAATTAAGTCTATATTACTAATTAATCATCTAGTATGGCATTGATTTAAAATTTTTAATCTTTTCTTGTATTGTTAAGTTAAGATGATATTTGAGATTAAAATTCACATTAGAGTAAGAGTTTGATGCCTGACTTATTTTAAATACTACGGAAGATAATATATTAGTTTTTATAAAGAAAACAATTTTAAACTCTACGGAATTAAAAAAAAAGTAAAACATGCAAAGTCATACAAAGACTTTTGACTAGATCATCTTAATGTTTCATTACATTTCCTTAAAATTTGAAAAATGTATATGATCTGCAAAGACGAGTTTTTACATAACGATTTCTGTCTTTCTCTCTCTATCACTATCTGTTACTCAATGCATAAATTTATGTGTGTATCGATGCTTGAAAAATAAAATATATTCTGTCTTTAATCATAAATAATTCAGCATGACGTGTAATAAAAAGAAGTGGTTTTTTCGGGTAAATAATAAGAATATGAAATAATTTTTAATAAATACGATTCTTTTGCGATAACTTTTTTATCATTTGATTTTTGGAGAGAGTTATGTAAATGAGACGGAACACATTTTTTTAAGTTATGTCTTCCAAGTTATAGAAAGTAACCGTTTGATTCGCTTTATAGCTAGAGAAAGATATAATTTTTTAAAACTGTTTGTGTGTGTTAGAGAGAGAGAGAGAGGTTTCCGGGAAAAAAAAAGAATTCTGTCTTAACTATTAAAAGCTATGTTTTTAATGGATATTAGGGAAGACTTCCTCTTTTTATAAATTTTAAAGCTCCATTAAGATTTTTTTTGTTTATATAGTGTTTTTCTATATTTTAAAGTTATAGCTATATATAACGTTCATTTTACAAGTTTTTTTTTATTTATTTTAACCTTGAATCATTTGAGTTATGCCGTAATTAATTCAAAAATAAGGAGTGCGGAGACACAGTACGGTTCAATTGACAAAATTTGGTCAAAAAATCAAATGTATTTTTTTAGCTTAAATTATTTTTATAAGCTTTTCTACAAACTCACAAAATTTGAAAGCTCCAACTTTAAGAAACGCAGAGTTGTGTCATAACTTAAAGTTTGTTTTTATTCACATCCCAATGACAAATCAGAACTTTAAACTGACTTATCTCAGAAAGATAAAATAACTAGTTTGTCTTCATTTAAAATTATAAGGCTTTTTTTCTATTGTGCCTAACGCTTTGAAATTTTTTTCACTTGTTGCTTATAGTACATGGAATAAAAGTTGGTACGCACATTTTTCAATCAAAGCAATAGTTATTTTTTTTAAAAAAAAATTATTATATTTAGAATGTACACATTTTGTTAAGGAATTTTCAATAAGCATTCATGAAAAGAAGTATTGTACGAGTACCAATCGTGCTACCGCAAACCCCATACCAACTTTTGTTACACATAGTTTGATTTACTTGCAAATCACATTTCATATATATAAATCAATTTTTGTAGGATGAGTGGCATTTTAAAATCACTTCATAAGCTTCAAATTTTTTACTTAAAAAATTAATTGGTTAGTTTTTTTATGAAATTTTGAGCACAAAATCTGTTTTACAAAATGCATACACATAAGCGGCAACCAAAAAAAAGATATGAAAATCCTTAAATTAAAAACATTTGTGTAAAGCGTCGAAATATTGTATTATTTTTTAATTGTTTGTATTAGGCTTTGTATGTTTGCGAAATTAACCAAAGTTACTGCACAATGTTAATCCTGAAGTATGTGTGTTAGTATCTCCAAGAATTCATTTGCTGTAATAATAGCCGAGCGGGGTCCGGTTCCCTAACTCGTGACCGGCGTTTTCATGTCGCGGGTTTGAAATCTAAAGTCTAATGCAGAACCCCGCTTTGAGGGATTTATGCATGTTCAAATTGCCAAAGCTCAAATTCCTCCTTTTGGTGTTATACGGTTGTTTGCAGAAGTGGGTACCATTTTAGGTGTCTTTCTCGTCACTTGATCTAGTGATATACTCGTATAAAATAACAAGGCCCGTGTCCAATAGCTCTCATGTCTCTTTAAAGAGAGAGAGCGACTAAATCAAAAATCCAATCAAACTGAAGATTCATTTCCTACAAATTTCCAGTCGAACCCGACATAACTGTGAATGTAATAGCCAAAAAAATCACATACACAAGTATAAATTATCTCACTTTATTAACCTCATTAGAATTAATCGAGCAGCTTCAGTTTACGGTTGGAAGATTTGAGCACGCGAACAAGTAACAAAGAAACAAAAAACAAAGTACTTATCTGTCAGAACTAAAGGATGCAAACCAAGTGGAACAAAGATCCTCCATCAGTATCGACTGTCTAATTCTGTGTCTCAAAGAATTGCTAGGATCTTTCTTTTAACCCCTTGAGCACCATGAAACCACTCATGGATACAAGCTACGTATATGGCAAACTCTCATTGTAACCTCATATGGGCACATGACTTATTTAGATGTACAACCACTAACCAGCACAGAAAATACTACAAGGTATATATTATTTCATTGGGATTGTATAAAATTGCTAAAGTTAAGTTACAAAATGCTTCTGTTACAAAAATTTGATCACACTCACGCAAATAGGAAAATTAGAAATAAAATTACAAATCTTTGAGAAATTATTCGAAATGTTTCTTAGAACACCAAGTTTTTTCACATACATTACATAAGTGTATTGACATTTTTGTTCCATTTCTTCATAACCTTTATCGCAAATAGATAAATCCGTATAAGAGTCACTGTCGTATTCATCAGTTTCCAGAAAATATTCTCATTCGGTATCACTTTCGTTAAAATCCAACGACAATCCCATATTGGCAAGAAAAAGTAAAAATAAACAATAAAAATAGTTTCTACAAACTTTAGAAAGCGAAACGAAACACGTAATGCGGAATGTGCGTCGTAACAAGTTCAGTATCCCCAGGAATCCCAGATTTTTTGGGACTCTAAAAAATGCAATCTGGTGCGTGCACAAGAGGTTAAATAAGTAGTAATACTTAATAAAATGAAGCTCCACAAATTGGTGGCTAGCAGTCTCGAACTTCTCATTATCAATTATTTGTAATCAACATCTTCTTTTTTTATCTCTATTTCATTTGGCTTTATATAATCTATCTCATTTGCATATCGTTTATATTCGATAAGATGATGCTAGTTAAAATTTTTAACAACATCCAATAAAATGCTAGGCAAGAGTTACGTGTGAAGCCTCTTGAGGTAGCCAGTTACAATTTTATCCTATAAAATTATTTCCAAATTTTAAAAGTAATAAACATTTTCGTTTTGAATATTTTGCAATAATCTTACAACCTATTTATACTTCATTTATTACGTTAGCGTGCTTCAAACTGCTTCTTTAATTTTAAAAACTAAATTCAATCAATTTTGTATAATGTTTTGATCTAATTATAATTTATTTAAAAGAAATCATTTATAAGTATAAAATATTTCGATCATTTATATAATTCAATAAAAGCCACTGAAGGTGAACTTTGTGATATCTCCATAAAACGGGAAAATTCGAATAGTAAAGATGAGCTTTAGTAATACTAAAGAAATAACATTGAATCCTGTTTATGAATTTAATATTTAATAATGAACATCCCCTTCAAATTTAAAGAGAGCAAGTCTCCTAAGCATACCACCAGGTGTTCCAGTAACTTGTTTATCTGCCGCCGCCTTTATACAAAAAAAAAAAATCGAATTTTCAATTTCGTAATTTGAATCCCTGCTTTATAACAAGATTCCCGGCTCTGATAAAGACGACGCGTAATCTAAGATTAATGGAGCTAAATTAAAACTTTATGGTTTCTATCATGTAACATACTAATTCTTTCAAAATTACCTTCTAACGTTCTACGAAAGGGTTCCGATAAAGGACGGCATTAGTGTTAGCATCTGATGAAATAATATTGATTCTGTTTACTATCTGTTTACCTTAAGATTGTGCAATATGTAAATTCAAAAATTATGTATTACCAAAAATATGATTATCAAAGTATTCAACTTTTATAATAATACATGCATGAAACCTAATAATTAAAGGTGATTATTAAACACGTTATATAAACAAGAAAATTTTATTAGAAAAATGTTACATACAGATTAAATAAATGTTAAATTACATATGTTAAATTAAATATGAAATTAATATGTTAAATTACATATGTTAAATTAATATGTTAAATTAAATATGAAATTAATATGTTAAATTAAATAATTAATATTTCCTTAGTATTAAAACACTTTATGTTTAATAAATCTGAAATCGTGTTCTTTACGAATTGTGAAATTCATTTTATATAGTAGAATTAATTATTCTTGTTTTCATTGCACATAGATTTTTAATAAAATAAATAAACGTAAAAAAACAATGCGGAAATTAATATATTCATTAAATTGTTCCTTATTAAAAATATTCTTCACATTTTTGTTTCAAATATTTTGAGAAATTCAAATCCCACGCTCTGAGACACCTTTATAGAAATTTGCTGTAAAATTCTGAAAATGTTTGAAGTTATATTGGTAAATCAAATTTAAAAATGTGTTTTATCATTGTTTTTCATGCATATATATATATATATATATATATATATATATATATATGACATGATTTTAGAGTCAAAACATAGTTTTAAAAAGGTCTTTATTTGATCAAAAGTTAGACATCATCTGACGCAAAATGTAGAGAGAAAAAAGAACGCCACCGAATAATCTTTAAGTGGGTTAATCACTTAAAACACCGACGCGGCGTTCATGAGTGCTCTGAAAGCACGCTGACATAGGGCTATTAAATATAACAATCTGGAATTAGACATGTTTATTGGCTAGGCCATAATGTTCGGATGAAATAAAATGTGTCATTAACATACTAAAGAGGTGAGGAGGTAAATATAAAAGTGGTACTACTAGATAGGGAATTTACTCTTTAATCTAATTTACTATCCTTACATTTGCCTCCCAAATTTAAAAATTATACTTTTAAGTGCGGGTTTTTCTCTCTACAAACTTAATCAATTTTCCAGCCATATAGAAAAACAATACATAACAAATGATTATTTGGAAACGCATATTACACACACAGTAGAAATATTTAGTTATATTTAAAAGAAACATAAAACCAAGTTGCTCTAAAAATAAACGAAACTATAAATAAACAAAACACAGTAATGAAATTTCAAAATATTAATTGATAAAATGAATTTCCGTACATATAACTGAAGATTACTTGTTCAAATCTATTCGACATCCAGAATAAGAGCTCACAAGGTTTCCTCCTCTTATCTCTTCATAATAAATAGATCTGTATTATAGCTAATTTATAATGTTTTAAAAAATTTATATTGGAAAAATAATGTATCAAACAATGTAGATAGTAGACATAAAAATACATGTTATCATATACACAAATATATTAAAATAATAATTTTGTATTGGGTGGCTCACTCTGGCGCCACTTCATAGTAATACCTTATAGTGTTACACAAAATTTCGCATATATGTAAATTACATTTTTAAAAAAGATAAAAAAAATATAGACACTAATAAAAATGAAAATATTAATAATATGAAACGGTGTACAACAAATCCTATATGTACTATTTGGCACAATAAAACCATATTTTATTTCATATGTTATAAACTATAAGAATATAAAAAGATAAAAAATTAAAGAATAAAAGAGATAAGATTTAAAACCAAAAATTTTTGTAAAAAAAAGTGGACTCTTTTCATCATCACCTTTGTTTTTTGAAAAATTTTCCAAATTTTCACTGTAAATTAAAATATCGCATACAATATTTTGAATTTTTCGTAATCTTCTAAGTTTTCGTTTCATAGACAAAATTTTTACTTTCTTCACACTTTCACTAATATAAAAGATACGTACTTTTTTTGAACACTTTTTAGTGGTGATCAAACCACAGATGTTCAGGGATGTAAAAAGAAAAATGGGGGTTACAAAAAATAAAAATTTTTGTCCTTTTAATCCGCAAAAAAATTTAATGAGTTTCCCCTTTTATTCACACAAATCCAAAAAAAAAGTTTCCCCAAGTTAATACATTAATTTTAAATTTAGATAAGGAGAAAATTTTGAGAAATAGTGAATTTTTAATATATGGCGGTATATCGGGAACCCCCAAATTTTTTAAAATAAAAAAATTTAAATGCATACAATAAGGTTGTGGATAAAAAAATTAACAAAAAAATAAAACAGTGGAAAAAAAAAGAATGCAACGTGACTTTAAGGGATTTTTCTTATAAAAAACAATATCAAGTATTAGTACATTAGTAACTTTTCTAAAAAATTAATTTATATCTTTTGACTTTAAAAAAACCAATTTCATCAAAAAGAATTCATTTGACCTCTTAAGATAAAATTATTAGAAGTATATTAAAATTTCCCCAAAATTTGTGTATGCCCAGAAATTTATACACTTTTTTTTTTCTCCGTTAAAATAAAAAAGAATATTTTGATTTAACAAATATATTTTAAAATTAAATATCAAAATTTTATTTTTATTTTTCCCCTCTTTTTTAAAGAAAACCCAATTTTTTTTGGGTTTTCCCTTTTAGTTATTTTCTTTTTCTTTTTTATTATGGGTATTTTTTTTTAATGTAATTCAACTAAAATTTTCAGGGGATAAAAAAATGCCCCAAAACGGCCCAAATTTTAAAACCAATTCAGTGCCCAATTTTTTTAAGGGTCAAATGGTTTGGAACCCAAAAGAATTTTTTTTTGATCAGAGTTTAAACCGGAAGGGTGAAATGAATTTTTACCCGTTTTTTTATTTTTGGGTTTCCCGAAATGTTATTTTTTTATCTCATTAAATACAAAATTTTTAAAATCGGGAAATGGGTTTTTTCCATCAAAAAAAAAAGGGTTAAAAGGGAAAATTTTTAAACCCGGAAAAATAAAAAAAAATGAAAGTTTGGAAAATATATAAAAACCCAAATTTTCGATAAAATTAAAGGGTTGCATAACAGTCAGACGTTTTCAAAAAAAAAAAATTTCCAGCTTTAAAAAAAAAAAGTTAGGTAAGTTTAATAATATGCCTTTTTATTCATTTGAATTTTTCCCTGTGAAATGTACATTGTACTTTTTTCCGTCTTTGAAACCCCATTAATAAAAAAATTTAAATTTTTAAAACCAAGGTATTCACATAAATTTCTACAAAATTGTTTTTATTTTTGGATTTTTTTTTGTGGTCTTTTTCCAAACATTTTCCTTAATACCAGGGTTTCCCAAAACAGAGTTAACAAAAAGAAAAAATTAAAAGGGAAGTGAAAAAATAGATTTCCCCAATATGGTTTTAGGTATATTGAAAGTTTCAAAAAATTTTTCGATAAATGAATTTGTCACTTACACAAAAGGGGTGGTTTTACGATTCCATGCATACATTTAATAACGCGACAGAGAAAGTAATTTAAATTGGGGGGGGGTTTAAAACTCCCGCCGAAACAAAAATTCTTTTTTAATAATGGATGCCAAAATTTTACCTGTGGCTATGGGTGGTCCCTTTGGCAAAAAAAGGAGCCATCTTTATATAAATGGATTTACCGACATTTGGGTTTTGGGTTTTTAAAAGTTGTTGAAAAAGAAATTTTTGTCCGGAAATGTCATGTAATTTTTAAACAATGTAATACCGATGAGTGTTCGGCAATTTTAACATTGTAAATAGTGGGGAATAGGAAGTTGAAGGGTGTACTTTTTTATTTTTTATCTTCCATCGCTCAACAATTACACAATTTACGATTTTAAAATATTTGGACTCTATGGGGACTCAAAAGCATACAAAACTTTTTAGAATCAAAAACCTCAGAATAAAAGCCAATATTAAAAAAAATTGGGAATGTGTTTAAAATGTTGTGTGTGTGGAAAAAAATGATGGGGACATGACTTTTTTTTTAAAAATCAAAAAAAAAGAAAAAAAGCGAGGAAAAAATCTCTAGAATCCCAAAAGGCTTGACAGATGCGAAAATAGACAAATTGAAAGATACTATTTTTTTGGGCCTTTTTAAAAAACAATTTCCGGGGAAAATTTTTTAAAAGCCATAAGGCAAGCTATTTGAGCTATATTTTTTGATAAAATTTTCCCACAGATTTGAATCTACGCCCGGTTTTTACCCCCAAAAGGGGAAGTGACTTGGGGTTGTAGATAAAATATGTCCATACTGAAAGGTTAAAATATAAGCATAAACATGACCCCTTTGCAATTAAAATAGCAAAAAAAAGTTTTTAAAGGGGGTCTCTAATCTTGAATTTTTTGTCTAGATGCTTGTTGATAAAACCTAAAAAATATTAGTGAATGCGGAAATAGTATTTTGGTTTTATAACCCCAAAAAACTGTATTTGTGAAATTGGGTACTTAAAAAACTATAGTACATGAAGCTATATATTTTATATAATCAAGGCTTCAGTCCCAAAATTGGGTTATGATGTATTAAACATTAAAACCCTAGTTTTTAAAAAATGTGGGAATTGCAAGAAGTAGATTATGCGTGTATTAGGAAGGAAGAATAGGCAGTTTTTTGAAAAAAAAGAAGTTTTGGGGGAATTAAAAAAAAACAATTAAAAGGGAGACAAAAAAGATGTCTTGCGGGATGCCCCTAGCAATCCGTTACAGTTCTGGTATGCATTTTTAAGGGGAAAATTTTTATTTTAAAACCTCTTTTTCCCCAAAAAGTGTAAATTTAAAACAAAAAAAAGGATAATTTTAAAAAAACTATTTTATTTTATGGGCCTTGAAACTTTTGCACATGTGTTAACATTATACAAATAAATATTTTAATGAAAATTTTTTAAAAAAAAATTTTTCCCAAAAATATTTATGGATTAAAATGTACAAAATTTTCACTTTTTTAAAATTTTTGACGTTTTGGGCTTCCACATATAAATTTTTTAAAAGAAAATTTAAATCAAAATTTAAAAAAATTCCCCCCATTAAATTAATAAAAAAAATACAATGAATGCACACAAAAATTTTTCATGACTGTACACCATCCCAAATTTTTTAAAAAATTTTCCTTTAAAATTGGTCATTTTAACATTACGGAGAAAAGGGAAAAAAGGGCTGCGTGAAGTGACCCCTTTAAAAAAGACCTTATTAATCCCCCGGTGGTTCTCAAACTGCGGTTCGTGAACATCCGGGGTCCGCAATGCCTTATTAGTGGGTCTACGGAGGTCTTCATCTAATGTTAAGATTTCTTTTTTTTTTACATACTCTGAAAGTCCTCGTGGAAAGATGCTAATATGTGTCATCCTAGACAAGAGGGTAAATTGTCCCCACTAAAAATTTTTACTAGAACATGTATTTCCATCTCTCTTTCTCTCTCAGGAATATTTATTCAGTTTTTTTATTGTTTTCCACTACATAACTATTATTAAAACGTAATTTTTTACAAAATTTTGGGAGAAAAAACATTTTGCAAAAAATTTAAAAATTTAATTCACATAGGTGTCAATATAATAAAAAATTGAATTATATCAATTTCCTATTTGAATTGCGCCTGTATTTTTTATTTATTACCACCTACGTTATTTATTTATTTGAAAATAGTATTAAGTAACATTTTTATATACATATATAAATGGATGTTTACTGTTTTCTTAAAGAAAAAAAAAAAATGTTAAAAAAGGGCTGTATAAAATCGGGGGAAACCCAGGGCCAAGAGGAACAAAAAATCACTCAGCCAATGAGCTGGGAAACAGGGGAAGATGTTCCCCAAAAATTTTTTGGGGTCACATGTCAGGGATACAAATATAAAGTTTAAAACCATTGCTTTTATACAATAAGCCCATCTCATTTAAAGGGAAAAAAATTTATTATTAGTTTCAAATTACTTAAACGGAAAAGATGCTCTATGTTATGATGAAGAAAAATAATTAAATATATATATATATATATATATATAATAATTTCAAACACTTAAATATTGCCACAAAGAGAGGTTGAATCTTATGTCTTAATTTTGGTTAGATGATTTTAGACTCAAAATAAAATTATATTTCCACAATACAAATAACCAAAAATTATTGTTATTGATAAATGAGAACTGAATAATGGAAAGTACACTGCTGCACATTTCCTAAGCCCAATTCCCTATCCTCATACCTTCAAATCAGTCAGATCCCAAACTATTTTTTTTTTCCGGGTTTATCGTGTACCGTAGTTTTGACGGTAGGTTTTTTTTTGCCCCGGTTAGTTGGGGAAAACCCGGGTTTTTATGATGCAAAATTTGTTTCGCCATAGTCAATTTCGTTGACACAACTATATTTTTAAAATTTATTTGTATAATATTTAGGATTTTTTTAAATGTTACCCAATTTTGGCTATTTCCCGCAAAAAAAACAAAAAAATTCCCAAAAAGGGGGTAAGGGGGAAGGGAAATTTTAATTTTGGGGAATCTAAAAAAAAAATTATTAAAATTTTGGGGACAAAAGGGATTTTTTAGTTCTGGGCGTGTTATAAAACAACATCGCCCGTAAATGGCATTTTAAAACAAATCACGAATCCTCTTGCCAAAAAAGAGAGCCACTGCAAAAATAATTGATTGCTTGAAAACCATTTGGCAAATGACTCTGATTCAGAACGCATTCCACTAAAAGTAACATATTACTATACTAATATAGATTATTTGTCATCCATTCTGCAACAACAGAAGTCACACTAATGTTACTTTAATTTGAATTACTCGTATAACTAATAAATTTACAACTATACAATGCAAAAGGTATTTTTTTTTGGGAGTTTAAAAAAAGAGTTTTTTTAGTTGAAAGGGATTAAGGTTTTTTTATTTTTCCCCCAAAAATTAAAATCAAAATTATTTGACGGCACGTCTTTACCTCACTAGGCATTTCTTTAGAAAAAAAATGGTACGTTGATCCATAAAGGTTCGCCATCTCTGGCTTAGAAGATGTCCTCTCACCACAAAAAAATCACAATCTCAATACAAGCGGAGTCCCTTCTAGGTATGGACTATATTGTCGCCCCCCTGTGGTCACTTGTGGGTTTGGATGCATTGATTCAAAAGACATTTTAATAAAATTAAAACCTTTATTTGACTTTCAAATTACTATCGAAAGATTTTTTAAGCGAAGAGAGCGACCATCTTAAATACTAACATAAACATTAATATAATAATTCTTAAAATACTTTTAAATGTGGGTTTTTAAATTTTGCAGTGCTGACGACTTTTTTCCGTAGAGACTTACCCCCTACTGAAAAACCCCATTACCCCAAAATTTTTATAATTTAATTTTAGATCAGCAAGACGACCATCGTCAACCCCTCTCTTCAACCTTTACTTTTAAAAAAACAACTCCCTTTGCATAATAAAAGATTTACACACCCGGGAAAACGGTTTTTGTAATCAATTTTCTGTTTTTGGAGAAATTTCCTAGAGGATTGATGACTGACGCGGACAGAACCGGTTACAACATTAAAATCCAGTTGGTACTTGGAGTGATGGAAAACCGTATTCTCTTAACCCTTTCTCTTTGCTTTTCATGTTGAGGCTGATGCTACTAAAATACAAAAGATTACAAGCTAAGCTTCCTTTTTAATTTATTAAAGAGAGGCGAAGGAAACTAAGCATGCAGGCATCTCGCGAGTTTTTTAGTAATTAACCCTTTAACCGCCAACACCGTAATATTACGGGTTTGAAAGATAATACACTCAACTAATTGTAAATAATTTTATGGTTTTTACCAAAACAGAAAAAAATCTAATGTTGATGTTCTAAGATAAACTATCAATTCACTGAATCGATTCAGTGATACATATCGATTCAAAAATCGATTTTTTCCCCTAAAAATCGATTCTTCGATTAATCGATCTCATATCGGCATCCCTAGTTCAAAATTACGAGGTTCGTCTCCAATACCTGTCGTTATTTCAAAGTACGACAATATTAAACAACCAATCAGTCAATTGAAACTGATGTAGATAAAGCAAACAAAGCTCGGAAAAAAAGAAATCTCTGTCTTTCTGTTACACGCAGATGTAAAGTAGAAGTATTTGATATATGATAAGGTTGGTTGACATAAATTTGATTTGATGTTAACAAAAATAACTTATAAGGTGATGTGGATATATAATATATCTATAAATATTGCTATTGATTATTTATTTTGTAGCTAAAATAGTATCACTCTTAATGAATAATAAAGGTAAGCTCCGCCTTTATGTGGGTGGTACTGAAGTAAAAATACAGTGTTATAAAATAGAAATTTCTGCATTATAAAAATTGCCCTAAGTTTGGATAACATTAAAAGAAGCCCTGCTTTGGAAGAAGCAATAAAAGAAGTTAAGCTTCGAAAACAGAATGCTGAAGAATGTAATTTTTAGTTACATTCAAAAAGAATACTTTGGAACTTTGTAAATTCCTTTGTATATAACTATCCACATTTCTAAGACAAAGGTAAACAAACATAAGGGGAAAAACTCGGGAAAAAGAATAGCAGACAGATTTAATCATTTTAAATGTTTTTGCCTGAAGAACGTTGCTGGCATTTGATTTTGTTTCAAGCCTGGATATTTGCATTCCAGGACGCGCTTTGAAATAAAATATTTTTGAAGTTTAAGAGTACCTGAGTTTTAGAATTGTTTGTACAGGCTCCTGAGTTTGTGTAGAGTTAAAGACGTAAAAATTAAGGAAGATTGAAAAGAAAAAAAGAGTTGAGATTTAAAATTTTTGAAAAAAAAAGTGTGGTTTACTTAAATAAGTAAAAGCATTAATTTTTCCTTTATGATCATTTAGTTTTGAAAATAAATGAAAAATAAGAAGGTAATACAGAATTCGAAACTGAAACAAATATTTTTCATATTATTTTATTAAGGTATTTTTAAATACACTCAACAGAAGAGAATAGTAATCTCTTTAACATATCAATGACATTATCAATCCAAACAATAAACTGATTGATGACAATTAATACAGCTATTACTAATTATATTTGTGAGCTTTTAAAAAAATGTTGTTACTTTCATTACCCGTGTAAGTTTGTCGCGGCCCTGGGGCCGCAAGTGTAATTTGGGACACCGAATCAACAAATATTGTTATAAAAATAATCACTTTCATTTCTATTTAACCAATTTATTATCAATTAAGATTTTAAACCGAGGAAGCAATCAATTTAGATAACTGTACTATGTTTGTAAAACAAATAATGAAATACTTATCTGAGCGTGATCCGATAGAAGATCACTCCTCAGGACTCTCCTGGGTCGAATATAATCCAGTTTAAAACTTCTCTTTTTCACCAAAGTTCCCGAAAGGCACTTCTCTAATCTCACTTTACTGACAGCGTGATGACTAATTCCAACCCTCCCATTGCTAGTGTTTAAATAACCCTCAAATTAGCATAAAATCAAGTTATCTCTACGGGAGGCGGTTTTAAACTCAAACAACAGTTAAAGAAGTATTTCCCCAATATGATTAATGAAAGGATGTGAATAGGACCCGTCACAAGTTTACTTTCAGTTGGTATATATTTACGGCCTTAAACCTTTCGGATCTATTGAATTTTCAGAATAGCAAATTAAATATCGTTTTATTACGGAATATTTTAGGATACTTATTACCAAACATATTACGGAATAAAGACGTCCTCTTATGAAAGGAAGATTGTACAGAATATCCTTTTCCTAGATGTATCTTCATAATACACAGTAAACGCTGGTATGTATTTGATTACTGAGATGGTATGAAAAAAAGTATTTATGGAATTTTTCGACGAATTTATTGGGTAATTTATCAAATGATCCTCTTTTTTTTTTTCCCTGTAAGAACAAGTTCTTCCACAAACAAGAAAGGGGTGGGTGAAAAGTAATCCTTTTCAGTTCTGTAGTAATCAGCATTAATTTCATATAAAAATTATTTTATAATAAAAGAACATTTATATATACACAAGATTTATATACGTATAGTTAAAAGAGGCCTTTCAAGATGATCCAAAAAATTGTGCTTGTTTTTCTTTTCTATTATTTTATTTTTATGTATCACTTGCGGTGGTAACATAGTGGTGGCGGGTAACCTAGTGGTTAGGGCATCGCACTCGAGACCGGAAGGCCTGATTTCGATGCCAGATGCCACCAAATACCGTCCGAGTACACACGGGGTACGTGCTCATTAAATCACTGGGGCCGAAAGTCTTCTGGGTGGTCACAGCTGAAACCACGAGTGCAGGGAGCTGGAGAATATTTCCCTCCTTCCAGTTCCATGCCTAAGTTATGAATATGGAGATCGGTGGTGTCGCCATCTATCGTAAGGAAGTCCAGCCTGTCTCACAGGCTCTGGCAACATTCATTCCTTCCCTTCGGGAATTTCACCGAGCTAAATCGTAATGTCACCTGTATTGTGCCCAAGGCTAAGACCTATGACAGGCGTACATCTAGCCCCTTGCCACGATGAATTTCGGGCATCGATCTGACTACGTCAGACAGGTGGCATTAGCAACAACAACTTCTTTTTTTCATTTCAGCTTTTATTAATAAAAATTTTACATAACTGTTATGGGAATGAGAATCATTGTAGAGATAGGAGATCGGTGGTGTCGCCATCTATCGTAGAGAAGTCCAACCTGTCTCATAGGCTCTGGAAGCATTCCTTCCTTCCCTTTGGGAATTTCACCGAGCTAAATCGTACCTTCACCTGTATGGTGCCCAAGGCTAAGGACAACGACAGGCGTACGTCTAGCCTCTTGCCACGATGAATTTCGTAAGCATCGATCTGACTACGTCAGACAGGTGGCATTAAAATCCTCATTATTCAGAAAATTTACAAGATGATGTTACAAAATTTTCAATCTAAACTTCTTTTAAGAGGAAAAATCATAATTTGAGTGTTCTTTATAAGATAAATCTATATTTAGAAGATTGAGCACACTGTTAATTAAATTAATACACAGCATATTTTTATAAATTTTTTCAAGTTGTCAAAGCTGACACAAAGTTTGCCCAGCGGCATTAAAAATTATCCAAGTAATTTCGTATTATTTATTTAATTTTTGCACTACTAGTGCAATATTATTTTTTAAGTTTAATAATAGAATAACAACACGGGTTACAGTGAAAAAAAAACACAAGAGCAGTGATTGCTGAACTTAATGTACTTTTTGGTCCTGATTTCAGAAATAATAATGAAAATTTTCCTTCACGTCACATTTTTTTTGAAAAAGTTAATTTTACTTGGTTTTTTTATGCACATTTACGAAACATTTTTTACAGCGGTGAATTTCTTTCCTCTGTGGCTGACCTTCATTCAACGGTGTGAATCGTACAGAATACCACTGCGAGACATCTTTACTTTGCCTTTTTTCTCTATTGAATAGTGTCGCGTGAATAATTTACTTAGATCCTTATCCTGTCTCGATAACGCAGGAACTGTCACTGGTCTAGATTGATTCTGAACGAAAGACGCAGAAATTTTTAACTCGATTTCAATTTTTCTTTCGTGTTTAATTTATTATAGTGCATACGCTGCGTAAGTGGGAGCTTCATCTCAGAAACATTTTTAAAACATGTGTTTTTTTTATGTATGTTTCATGAAACATAAATTTGAGTTCGATACGTTGCGGTAATTTGCCAAATGACTTTTGTTACATATACGGCGAATATAGTTTAATTAAAAATCGCATGAGAAACACTACAGACCATGTAAAACAGCATTATCTTACGTATTTTGGCATGAAGGATACCAAGACAACTGCCTCAACGATCTACACTTTTTTTTCCTAAGGAAAGAAGACTGCTGTACGATTTGGGGTTTCTATGACATAGAGGGAGCCGAAAAACCATTCTAATGATTGTAGCTTTTGTTCCTGTCTAATACATAGGAATAACCACAAAAATCAAAAGCTGATATCTTATTCTGATAATATCCCATCGACCATACGCCTCGTTCATCATGGACCTAATATTCCACGGCCTTTGCCTCCAACTGAGTTGCAAAAAATTTCCCCGTATATCCGAAGCCAAGTTGACAGAGGGAATCTTTGTTGGTCCAGATATTCGCAATCTTATGAAGGATGACGAATTTGAGACTTGCATGATAGCAAACGAAAAAGAAGAGTGCGTTATTTTCAAACATGTCGTCAGAAAGTTTCTTGGCAATTGCAAGGATCCTGACTGTAAAAGAAATGCAATTAATAAGCTAGATAAATTTCAAGAGTTAGGTTGCTCTATGAGTGTGAAAATAATTTTCTTCACACTCATGTGGACTTTTCCCACAAAAATTTAGGATTAGTCAGTGAAGAACAAGAGGACAGGTTCATTCAAGATATCAAACATCTGGAGCGCAAATATCAAGGAAGAATGGACAAGAACATGTTAACCGACTATTGTTGGATGTGGTTAACGAGATATGTCTGAAATTAAATATAAAATAATAACGTCAAAAAGAAGTTTCAAAGGAAAAAGAGAGTATACCGAATGAGAAGCTCTTTGTTTGTTTTGCTTCCTTGAGCATTTTAAAATATGCTTCAAACTTTTGTGTACACAAGCATAATTTTTGCTCCGCTTGGTCAAGCGTCTATTTAATGTTAATACCTTAAAAAAACAAATTAAAATAGTGTGTTGTTGATTTTCTTTTAGAAATTACAACATAATTGGTTGTAAAATGTATAAATCTTAAGGGAATTTGTTGTTTTTCTCACGATCAAAGACAGCTTGTGAGGTCTAGAAACAATGGTTTTCATCTACCTCCTGAGAAATTAATTTGCTTTACCGAGAACAAACATTTACAACGATTTAACTAAATAAAAACCACTGTTGGCAAATTTCCCAGGATAAATTGTTCGACAGAATTCTTTTTCAAATAAGGTATTAGCAAAAATATTGATATCTATTTTAAGAAACCTCCTGACGTAATGGGAAAAAATGGAAGGCATTTTCAAAATCAGCACACTAAATAATACAAAAATCACTTAAAACATCGTTTGTATTTTTCCAATACTTTAATTTTGCACCCCTGTGTAATTATTCATAATTCCCTCCAAGGATTCGAAGCACTGTAGTAAAAGACTAAGATAAATTCAGCAAAAAAAAAGAACATTCGAAAGAGAATGCGGTAACAATTCAAGCTTTATATACATATTTTATAAGTGTTCCATGTGTGAAACCTTGGTTATATGGCATTCATTTCTACGAGAGTCCATTTCCTGCCACACTCTACTCAACATGGTACAATCAAAGTTATTGACAGCACGTGTTGTCCTTTCATCCAGTTCTGCTATTTCGCACGGCAAAGGGAATACGAAAACTTGGTTGTGTGTGTAAAAGACCAAGTTTTCAGTTAAAGTGGATAAAATGGAAAGGATAACGCATACTGTCTCAATAACATTGATAGTACTATGTTGAGTAGAGTGTCGCAGGAACTTCACTATCGCAGATACACAGAACACCTGTAAGACATGTAAATAAAACTTGAATTGTTTCTGTATTCTTTCGAATGTTCTTTTTTCCAGTAACCCACCTATTTTTCTTGCTGTAACACTTCAAAAGCTTGTGAAAAATCCTGTATAATTGGATATGTTGGAATGTAAAATTTGCTTTTTTATCCGTATGCAGTTATTCTTATGTAAGCATATTCTAAATTTATATTCTTAAAACATTTTATATTATTTACAAAATATTAAGAAAAATTATATTTTTAAATACTTAGAATCAAATACTTTACATAGAACTCTTCTTTATAAGAAGTGGATTCAGTACCTGGTACTTTTAAAATCTGATAAAAGATTATATATTCAATCAAAGATATAACATTTAAGTACAACACTAGATATAAAAATTTATAAAGCATACTTTTGTTACCAGCTGAAATAAACGTGAAATTCCAAGCTCCTTCCTCACCACTTTGTCTACAATGGATCAATTGTGTGTAAGATAACGTCATTAAACGCGTAATGCGGAGTGCAAATCCATTCTCCAATGGACCTTGTTTGAACTGATTCAATAATTATGCAATTGGCTCCGTCAAGGGGCCTAAATTTTCTGTAAATTACCAATTCGCAGCGCAGTAAGAGATTCCACAAAACCTACAGCATTACAGAAAAGATCATTTGGATTACTTCAAAATTGTTATGACGAAATATGAAGCTATTACTTTGAGGTTGAATATTGCTATGAAAATACTTTACTTTATTCATTTCTTAATGTATGATCCTATTATAAGAATAAATTTTAATTTAATTACTTGAATCGAAATATATATTTTTAAGTAAATCTCTACTCTGAAAAGAAGATAGTTGTTATTGACTTTTGATTGATTGTATTAAAACGTGTAAGTTTTGTTATTGCAGATTATTTGGTAAAATCTCTTTCTATATATAAACGTATAAATAATCTGCATATTGTATATTATAACTGAATATATGATATTTAAAAAGGTTGTATTAAACATTCTTCAAAACATCATGGTAATAAGAGACATATTTTAAACAAAGAAGTGAAAGGACATAATTCTACAAAATTATATCACTTATCGTTATAAGTGATATAAAAAGCACATACAGAAAATATATGAATTTGAGTAAAAAATTAGATGCGATATAAAATCATTTAAAATATAGGCATGGGGAAGCCTTTCATTTGCTTTAGAAATGTAGTATTTAAAACATTTAAAACCTTTTTTTCTTTCACCCCGAGATAATCTCGGGCAAACTTTGTTCGAAAACGTCACGCCTAGTATTACTAGGGTAATTTTTTTGGTGTTTATTTTTTTTACCCGAATATATATCGGGAGACGTTTTTTTTGGCCATCTTTTTAAACCCGAGATTCTGGGAAAAAAGTTAAGTCCCAATTCAATAGATGGCAGCACTTTACTGGGGCTTCAAAGGTTAGAGGTTAAAGTTTTTTGGTTCAAAAAATTTGACAATTTTTTACCCAAATCACCCAAATAATTACATTTAAAAGGGTTTAAAAACGCACCGATTAAAAAGCAGAATATGCATGGACAAATACAATGATTACTCTCAGAGGACTTCAGCAAGTATTAGATATCTATGTTTGCTTCATACGACCAATTTTTAACCATGTTGATTTGTTTTTAATGAAGAATTTTAGTAGGAAATGAAAGAGTATTTATAGACATAAAGTAACATTTATCAATATTAATAGATTTTTATCAGAAGGTTGTCCTTAATAATTTTTTTATTGCAGTATATTCACACTACTTGATTTATGTATGAAAACACATTCATATTCTGTCTATAAATGAAATAATTTACTTTCAATGTTAATTCTGCTTGCCTCATTTGTCAGTCAATTATTGAAAATGAGGACGAAATTCGACATATAAAAATAATTCCTTCATGAATATTTGGGTTTGAGTAATGTGATTAATCTGATTTACTTATTTATAACACTTGAGTAAACTGGAGAGTTATTTCTTTATTTAAAATGTATCCCCACTCTATCAGAACCACAAAACCACTTGTAGAGTATTATATGTTACATGCTTCGTGGATGGAAATTTGCAAATCGAGTCAAAAATCTGTATTTTAATATTCTAAGACAACTTCCATTTCCAACTAAAAAAAGATGTAGTCTTATATTAATTTTTTGCTAAATTGAATCAAACATTTCCCAAGAAAATCCTTTTCTTTAAAAATTTAAATTTTTTTTCAAAAAAAAATACGTAGTTGTTTCCTGAACCATCAAACTAAAGCTCCTCCAATATATTTCTGAAGGAATTGAATAATCCAGAGTGTTGTAAGGCTTTGAGTTCTTTTAGGAATTAGTTTAACCATGGTCATGAGATCGAAGAACAAAGAAACATTTGCCTCAATTGCCAGTAATCCATTCACAAAAGATATCTTCCTCCTAAGGTAATAATAATTGCCCAGACCTGATCCACACTTAACACTTTTCTGCATTTCACTCGCTCACTTGTTGACCGAGGTAATCATCATGATCACCAATTCCGGACTGTACGAAGATCCAACTTCTTTTGCGGAAATATGAAAATCCGTACTAAGGAAGACTTCTACAATTCCGTTTTGAGCACAACGGAATATTTTTCTTCGATTATCATTTGATATAACCGAGAATTAATGTATTAATCCCATGAAATGTATTATTTAATCAAGTGCTCTTTTCTTCATTGCAGCAAATGACGTATTGAATTAATAAGAATGTTCTTAAATATATTCACGTACTGTATTTGAACTTGGATTATTCAGCAATATTTGATGCGTGTCTGTCCGACAATCATAAGTTAGGTTAATCTTGAAATATAAGTCTTATATTGCGACCACCATGGAAAATTGATTTGTTTTACTATCAGAGAAGCCCGGCAATCATGCAGAGTAATCATGCGTGTTTGTAAGTTGAATAGAATATGTGGACCGAGTGACGAATTTATGAATATATAGGTGGAGGGATCATGATCTTGAGTCGACTTTAATGAGCATATAGACATCAAAAATATATTTGGAATCAATACGCATGTGCATTCCCTAAAACGAACTACAATGTACTGCACCTAAAGCGATTCCTAAGCAGTATTTGATTTTACTTATATTGAATAATTAAGTATTTTATGTTGGGCTTTTATAAAAAAAAATTCAGATGATAATATTCCAAAACAAAAAAAAAGCATTTAATAAATACTTAGGAAAAAGCAAAACTGCATTCCTGATTATTTTTGCTCTGTTAGGATAGCGAAAAAATTGCCAGTCATTGATGATTTATCATATCTGATTTAAGTAAGGTATAAAATGGTTGTGCATTGCAAAATTTTTCCCATGTATGTAAATGATGCATGGTAAATATGAATAAATATTTATGGTCTTGTTGCTACATGTCTTGTTACAGTTGAAACATTAAACAGTTTTAGTAAATATATTTAAATATTAGTTATTTGTATATAGAATGCAGAAACTAAAAATTACACTAGTGTGCATTTTAAAATCATTTCAAAAATGTTTTCTGACGTATCGAAAGTGAAGAAGTTTTAAATTTTTTTTTAGAAAAAGGTTTCCCCCAAACCGCAATTTTCTAGGAACGTCTAAATGTTAAAAAATTTTCTTGAAATGATTTATTCTTTCTACTATAAATACTCCATTAAATAACATTATTCTCCTTTTTTAATCCTTCCATGAGAACAGGATTTTTTTCATTACATTTTCGATGCACATCTAACTCTTTTTAATAATATTTTTTTTTTCCAAAATCTTCAAGCTCTCTTTGGATTAAATTTGAAGTAGCTGTTAATGTTGATTAAAACCACTTACATCTTCAGGAACTTCTACAACTTGAACACTTCATCGTTAATTAATAGCAATAAGAAATTTAGTAAAAAAAACGTTTTAATCCAAGTTAAGTGATTGCGTCAATCATTACAAGAAAAAGATGGTACCTGCAAATGACCCTTTTTTTTTCCTTATGTCAAAAGGGAAAAAAAGTATCATTTGGTTTTCATTTTTCACTAGTAATTGGACACTATTACATTGTAGGACTTGTTGTTTTAATCTAATCAATTTTAAATTTAAAAGGGATAAGGGTTGCCAAAAGTAAATTTAATACAGTCGAACCTATTTTTGTGTGGTCTTTTTTTATGCAATTTTATTTTGGGGGATTTTTTTTTTGTGCGATATTTTTTTTTGCGGGGGGGAAGGGGAAATTTTAATGGTTTTGGCCCCCACTGTAATGTTTTCTATCTATTTACTAGTGGCGTAACGAAAATTTGGGCACCCCACCTCCCCCCGGGAAAATCAGGTTTCGCCCCAAATTTTTAAAGGGGAAATACGTATTTAGCGTTAGTCAAGCCTTGGGCTCCTAGAGTCCGGATCCCCCCCTGACAGGACTCAATGGCTTTGGCCCCTACTGTAATGTTTTCTATTTACCTGTGGTGTAACGGAAAAAAGTTGGATCCCCCGCCCCCCAAAAGGGGTTTTCCTTTAATATTTTATAAATTGGGTAAAAAGATTTGGGAAGTCAGGCCGCACCTTTTTCCTTTTACCCCGTGATGGGTAAGTTACGTTACGCCCCAAAGGGAGACACTTCAAAAGCTATGCTCATTTGATATTTAAAAAGTCTCCCCGACAATGCGCATTCAGTTGCTTTTCTCTCAACGCTCCCCGCCCGCACTTTTTAAAGAAGGCAAACCAATGGGCAGTGACATTATCAAAATTTGATAAGTTATGAAGACGGACAAAAAACCGGATTCTTTGAGAGGGGTAAAAAAATGAGGGGTCCAGCTTTTCCAACAAATTGGAAAAACATTTTCTTAAAAAAATATATCAGTTAAGAAAAGATAAAATTTTCCAAAAAAGGGTTTTAATCATGAATAGCTGGTTATTTGACGGGTTTAAAAACTTTTTTGTGTGTGTGTGTGTGTGTGTGTGTGTGTGTGTGTGTGTGTGTGTGTGTGTGTGTGTGTGTGTGTGTGTGTGTGTGTGTGTGTGTGTGTGTGTGTGTGTGTGTGTGTGTGTGTGTGTGTGTGTGTGTGTGTGTGTGTGTGTGTGTGTGTGTGTGTGTGTGTGTGTGTGTGTGTGTGTGTGTGTGTTGTGTGTGTGTGTGTGTGTGTGTGTGTGTGTGTGTGTGTGTGTGTGTGTGTGTGTGTGTGTGTGTGTGTGTGTGTGTGTGTGTGTGTGTGTGTGTGTGTGTGTGTGTGTGTGTGTGTGTGTGTGTGTGTGTGTGTGTGTGTGTGTGTGTGTGTGTGTGTGTGTGTGTGTGTGTGTGTGTGTGGGGACCACCGCCCTTTCGTCAAAAAACAAACTCTTACTTTATTTGCCAAAAATAAATCAATTGAAATTACATCTTCAAGGCAAAGCGATTTTGAACTTTTCATTACAAGACTTTGGATTACGATGAGTAGCGATGAATTATTTATGTCCCTTTAAAGACTTACCCGTATATACAATGAGAACCTATATGTTTTAAAATGTTTCTATGTATAATATATAATTATTTTTTTTTTGTTATGGAAGCCTTACAAAAATTTCGTAAATAATTGGCATATTTTATAACGCGACATTTTTTATGCGGTTATCCACCACAAAAAAAAAGTTTTTTGTAGTATTACCACATAGTTTGTTTATGTAAGAATTTATAAAATTTTTTGAATATTTTTCCGGTTTTTTTTTATGGGCCCCTTCTACCACACAAAAACAGGTTCAACTGTATATTCAAAAGCTTTCAGGAAAATTAAACACACTATTCTCAATTTTTTTAGACATGCAATGATGTTTTGTAATAGTTAATTCTAATTAATATTGAAATAATAAAATCATTGGTATTTCATGAGGGAAACTAGTTTTAAGCGCCCCTTTTTTATTGTTATAATAAAAATAATTACTCTGGGAACCCAAAACAAAATGTTTACTTTAACGAATAGCAGATTTAGTTTTACTTTTGTGCATTTGTTTCTTCTTATTGCATTTATTTTAATCGCATGTTTAAATACTAGGTTCATTCGAATAAAAAGGCGGATTTGTGCAACCCAGTATAAAATTTGAAAATTAGTGTTTTTAAACACTTTCGTTATTGAATTCCAAAAAATTATTGTTTTGTATATTTTAAATTTTATATGGTTGATTTTTTTATAATATACGTGTTAAATACCCTAATTTGTATTGCAAGACTTTAAAAAAGTAATTTAAAAGGAAAGATTAAAAAAATAATAAAAGTGCATTTCCAAATAGAATATAAGCAGAGTTTCATTTTTTAAGAACAGCTTCTTCTTATCTAATGGGGCTTTCCTTGGTATTTAACCTTTGCAGACCTAGTACATTCCTCAGGAGCTGGTATCACTTTTTAGTGTGGCAACACATATAGGTGATACCAATTACAGCAAGTTATTTTGATGTCATGTTTTCTCCCCGGGGGGGAAAACCCGAGCTCGGGGATGCGAAAAATACTTATAGGATTTTTTAATTTTTTCCGAGAGCATCCATGCCAAACAGGACTCAAGAATTTTTTTTTCCGTTTTATACGACATCACTGCGATCGATTTTCTGCATCATGAAAATCCACTGGGGCCGGAACGAACCCCCAAATATAGGGGGGGGCACTACAAAAAACCCCCGCCACCTGCCGGCGATTTTTGAAGAATATTAAAACATGATTTAAAAAAACACGTGCATGCGCGTCATTTGAAAATCCATACACCCACGCAACAAAATAACAGAGCATGTACATGAGCTCTGCAGGTAAAGGCGTCAATATTCACTGCTTATTCTTAAA
>BMAV01007156.1:0-48180 GCA_019973955.1 Trichonephila inaurata madagascariensis
CGTTATCGTCACCTTTAAAACAATTTACAGAGATTGACAAAAAAAATTTTTAATTTGAAAAAAAAGTCTGAAAATTGTAAATAAAATTATTCAAGAAAGTAGTTAATTTTAAGTTTGCTATAGTAAATTAGATGATCAAGTGTATCCTGTAAAAATAGACATAATTTGATATTAAAGAAAAAAAAAACCGTTTGGGAAAATTGAGTGCCAGTGATAAAAATATTTTTTTTTATAAAACATGTCTTCAAAATAATCAAAACCGCTTATAAAATCGATAACCCTTGCATAATTCAATTCAAGTAATTATTGAAGGACAACCAATTAAGAAGGAAAAAAATTATATTAATTTTTTCACATAAAAAAACACCAAATTTAAAAAAAAATTTAAATGAATAAAAGTTAAATTTTTTACGAAATAAAATTTCAGTAAATATATATATATTGGTATTTTAAAACCATATTTTATAAATCATATATTGAGTTTTCCCTTTAAAATTATTATATAAATTTATCAAAAATAGTTTTATTGTAAAAATATCACATAAAAATAATATATAAAAATGTAAAAGATATACAGTAAAGATAATAAGAAAAAATGCAATCAATAACAAAAGATAACAGAGAAAACTTTTAAAAAATTAAACTTTTTCATATTCAATAGTATTTTCTCAAATTTCTATAATTTAATTCATATTTAAGAAACAAAATTCCAAAATTTTAAAAAGAAAATATCAACTGTTCCAAGGAAAATTGAAATTTTACGTATAAAAAAGAATTATAAATGTAAAATAACTTTTTTATGAGCGTTTACATGTACAAATTTCTTCTATTTAATCTCTTCTTTTTACACTAAAATTATTCTCTAAAACTCTTTGAAAATTTATAGCATTCCAAATAAGCCCCAAACTGACATTAAAAATTCATTTTTTATGTAATTTTCTTTAAAAATATAATTATATTTCGAGTATATTATGTTGCGGAAGAACCGCTTCCACCATTTTTTTGACGCTTCTTACTTCGTGTTGCTCTCTAAATCTGTGACGTAGGCAGATTTAATAGACGACAGCCACATTTGAATGAAACTCGCTCTGTTTGGTGATCTTGGCGTATTTTGAACTGGTTAAAACCTCGAATACTGAAGAGTTCCTAAAAAAATTTGGGTCGAAGCCCTGGTCAGCAAGATCATAGCACGAGTAGCGAGAATGATTTTTGTTTATTCAGTAAGCCCAACGATAGAGCCTTAACGATTTTCAAAAAGGAGGAAAAATTTACCCAGCTACTTCATAGATAATAGATTTTGTGTGTTGCCATCCCAAAATTAGAGAATTACTTTATCCGTACGAAATGGTTCCTCTTATCTGTTTTTATCAAAACTTCCTGTCCCCATCTGCTAACAGTGGATTTTGTTAACATCCGGGCTCTTACCTGTCGCTTTTCAATATTTCATCCTGCCCCTCATGTATTTTTTTTTTTCCTGTTGAAACCACCATATTGTATGTGAAGAATTTCGATGATGTAATTATATATGAATCGATTTAAGCGTAGTCTTAGGTAAGTTAAGAAAATTGGAGATAATGAACTCATATCATTTAATTAAACAGTTTATTTATTTTTTTTAATTTGGGGAAAATTAAGATTTCACAAAGCCGCCAATCCTTTTATTTTGCGTTATTCTGTTCTCTTTTAAACACGGAGGGCTAAATTACTACAACTCTGTTGTAAAACAATGTTGCTGTTTCATTTTTTTTCGACTTAGTTCATCTTTAACATTAGTTTAAAGATCTATGAGTTAATTTTCTTCCTTTGAAATTATAGGGAAATTCTTTTTCCAAATAAGTACATATCACTTTTATAAGATTGGTTCTGAATAAAAATGAAATAAAATATAGATTCATTTCAATTAAGTACAGATTTTCAAATATATACAGTTTTTAATTTTTAATGAACAGAAATATGTAAGCATATAATTTTTTCCATTTGTGTTATATAATTGTTTCTTAAATTTGTGCCTTATTATTTGGTGCTTTAAGAATGTTATTTGTGGTACTTCAAGCAAATCCATCTTGATTTTTTTCAGATTTACTTAGCATGGTATTTGTATGATCTGGTAAGAAAAATAATCTTTAAAATCTTTACCTATCAATATGTTATTCTTTATAAAATATTTTTGATGGGTTTTTTTTTCTTAGTTTTTTAGGTATGTATCAAATACAGGGATCATAAGTTGGTGGTTGCTTTTCATGAGAATTAATGATAGTGATAAGACATTTTTACTACAAACACGATGTTGGAATGAAATTTTCTCTTATTTCCTACATTTTACTGTGTTTAGCTTTCTGTTACCAATAAGTACTTTTTAAACATTGTAATCATATAAGGCACTTGATAAAAGTGTCTGCATTTAAAAATTTTTTTTACTGAAGTATTAGGGAGATATTTTAGTACTTATATCAGCTGTAGGAACAATAAAGCCAAACATGTAGAACATGCATCACATTCTGTAATGTCATTATATTTGTAATGAATATATCATATTAGATAATATTGCCATTGTTTCTGTTAGCAATCACTCAAAAAAGCAATCACCTGCCCATAGTTCCTTTAACCCGTAAGTACTGATATTTGTATTGCCAAATTTGAAAATCACTTAAAAAAATTTTGTGCCAAAACCCTTTTATACAGAAATCATTATCTGGGAGCAGTGCATAGTTTTATACATTTTCTTCGGCCTATCCTGTGTCAGATATCATTTAAATTTTTCGTAGTATACACTTAAATGTAAGTTATATTTTGCCTTGATAAAAAAATAATCATATTGATCTGATTGTCTTTTTATCTCAAATTGTTTAAAAGTATCAGAACTAATTAGTTTGATTATTACCTCTTTACAGAGTAACAGAGAAAAAGATACAACATCCTCAATCAAATAATTTATTTCAAAAGTAAACAAAATTGTAATTATTATGCCACCTATTTTAATTATTTGTAATCTTTAGTTATATGTAATTTTTTAAAATTTGTATTCTAGTAGACTAAAGTTATTATTTGTGTATTTATTTTTAGTATCAAAAAACTGATATTGTGTTCCAGTTAGAGTGTAGAGCAGATGTCTCTTGGTGAAGTTGATGATTTTTTGGTGACCACATTCAGTTGTCTCTTAACTAAAGGTATGTATTTATCAGGGGAGTAGCTACCACCATATCAGTCTCATCAATGATATGGAACTCCAACATACGTGATACTTTGAAACTCATATAAGATTTATTGATGCTATCTTTTTTATTTATTTTCCAAAAAAGGGCCCTTAAGGAATTTTAATACAGATCCCACTCAAGACTAGCTACGGAAGTAGTATTGATAGTCGTTCCCAGATTGGAATAAAAAGTTATTTTTTCACTTAGAAGTAAAGTTTTAAATAAGGGTAAATTTTTGAAGGCTTCAATGATCATTGATTCTAGCTTGTTTGCATTTATGTTCTGCATATTTTGCCATGTAACTCCATAAACTAAAAATGGAGTTGTTTTTCATACTGATAGGTTCCTTGTTGCAATTTTTAAACTGAGCTCCACAATTTTTTTATAAATTTTGTGTGAGCCCAGTTTCAGAATCTTTAAAAGCTGTGCTGTGATTGATGGAGAGAAATTATTCTTTTATCATCCAGACAATCATAGACTTTCCAGAAAACCAAAATAATGATGAACCCTTCTAAAATTTTGTTTCATAGATTCATGAAGAGTGTCCTTTGTTGCATCCTGAACTCCATGAAAAAACATCTTTCAGATCCTTTTTCAATCTCTAAATTCCCATATACCATTCACTTATTTGCCTTAATTAAATTTGCCCTTTCCAAACATACTTTCAACAATTTCATCAATCACACCAGCACTTTAGTATGCATTACTGAAACACACATTTCCATAGATACCTCTGTACAAAAATGCATCTAGTGTATGACACTTTTCATTAAAACATCAGTTTTAAAAGGAATGAAATCATAGTTGGAGTTTCACACCTTCATATTTGTTATTAAGATTTGAAGCATACTCATTTTGCTTTCCTTAAACCGGCTACTCTTTCTGGTAGATTGTCTAATATATAATGGAAATTCATCCTATTTTTGTGGCATTCCCAAATCAATTTTCAGCCAAACGCATAGTATTCTTACTGACAGTACATTTGATACATGCAGCAATTGCTGTTGTATCTGATTTCTATATCAATCCTCTTTTTGTGTTTCAAGTTATTTATATTTTAAAAAATGTGATAGGGAACACCAATTTTTCTGACCTTTACTGGTGCACTAGAGACTTTCTGAGTTAATAAATTTTTCTTGCTAGGCCTGCTATGTGTACTTGTTCTTAATATTTTGTGTGCATTTTTTCTTTCCTCTTTGTGATGAGTGGTCTTCTGTAACCTTGGTCATTGGAAATAAAAGGATAAAGGTTAATTTGATGAATTTGAGGTAAAAATTAAAATTAATGAAAAAAATTTGCAATAAAAAAATACAACAGTATCTTAGTTGAATTATCAGTTTATCAATGAGCAATAAAATGTTTATTCTAAAAAAAATCATCTGTTATTTTTAAACTATTGTTGAAGGTAAATAACGAATAACAATAGAGTGCAGACTTTATTAAAGTATAACTGAATTTCATTGTATCTGGGTTATCAAAACAAAAGATTTATTAGAATGAAATCTAAAAAACATCACAAAATCCATATAACTCTGTTCCACATGTCAGTGGTGAGTTATCACATGTGTTTCTCAGAACTCTTCTTTTGGAGTTATTTTTAGATGTTATGTGATTTGAGCCTTGCCTTGTGAAGAAAAGTGCAGAATGCCAATACTAACTGATACACAACTGTTTGAATAAATTAGAGAGGATTTAAAAAATTGCTTGAAAGATACCATGAATAGTTAGTGGATATTTGTAAAATAATAAATGAAGATTTTGTAGTCACTTATAGCCTAATAATAAGATTGTATTCAAAAAAGATCCAGACTAAGCTTACCTACATGGATGCTTCATTTAAAATTAGTAATATTAATTTAAAGTATATATTTTGTTAGGATTTAGTTATATGCTTGGGAACAATTTATCTAAGTGTTCTTGATTTTTTTTTATTAAAAAGTGTAAAATATATATAAAGTTTCTTTCATATCTGTGTTTAATTCAAATTCAACCTTGTTTATGAATCCTTATCTGCTGTATTCTTAAAACAGCTATATTTTTACATTGTATTAATATTGGATGTCATTCTCAATTTTAACTGTGTTAGATAGTTTGATAAGCTCTGAATTCTTTGGAAATTTGATATTTTTCAGTAACTATCTTATTAGCTTTTTTCACTACTTCATTAAATGAACATTTTGATATTGTTTTTCACATAATTTAAGAATCATATTGATAGATTTTTTTTCCAGTGTTCAACTTTATTTTGAAGCTTAAGCATACTGAAGTTCGTGCATTCAGTTGATCATTTGATAAAGATTTCATTTCTCATGTGTGTACTGTGTAGTGGTTTAAAATTTGTATGCATAATAAATGAAATTTACAATATATTTGCTTGAAATTTCCTATAGAATTATTGATTTAAAAAAAACTGGGTGCTTTTGTGTTGTATTATTGGATTTTTATACAAGGGCTAATAATAATGAGGGACAGTACATTATTTTTTTACCATATTCAAGTAACAAGGATGATTTCTCATCTGTATCTTTCCTCAATTTCCACTCCATGTGAAAACTTACTGGATCACTTCTGTTTGATGTTTAGCAGTCACCATTATTAAATGTGATTTTTTAATATAATCAGTTTTCAATCTCATGTTTCTCCTTAAACATAGTAAAACACAAGGCTAAGTCCTGTTTAGTCAATTCAGAAATACAAAATGAAGAAAATTCATTCTTCTGTTTAGAGGGTATGGGTGTATTTAAAGGAACAGTGGTACAATATTGGTCGGGAACTCATACAATATTGGTTATAATGAATTGTTATAAATAATTGCAAATGAATGAAAACTTATATGCTTCCTTTTTCTTAATTTAAAGTTAGTATAATTTCTTTCTCTTTCTACATTGCCTTTGCTAGTGACATTTCTGCATAAGATGTGCTAGCTAAGATGTTTAAAATTTACTATGTTTAAAGAATTATAATTATTGTGCATCTTTTTTAAAAATTGTTTATATTTAAAATATAATTTTATCAGTTTTTTTCATCAAGTAATAGTTTACAACTATGACAAATATACTGGTCACAGGGAATTAAAAAATTTCTGAAAAAGCTTTTTTTTTTCTTTTATTATTATTTAATGAACTGAAATACATTTGAAATGTTTTCTTAAAAGTATAAATGATGTTACAGATATATTTTTGCTTAAAAAATTATTCTAATTTTAATACTTTTAGGAACAATTATGTACAATCTTTTAAAATTGAATAAGAAATTGGGGTTTATATAAGACTTGGGGGTTTTTTTTGTTCAAGAAATATATCTTGAAGTATTTATTAAAAAAGCCTAATTCTTAGTGCACTTTTTTGTGTGTGTCTCTGAACTATTGAGACATTTGTATGAAATAAAAGTATTTTATTAGAGGGGGAAAATATCTCTAATACCTTTGAATGTTTTACACAGCATTTATAAATTGTATTTAAAAAATACACTTTATAATTGTATGTGTAGAAGAATAAACAATATATGTGCTACTATATTTATGTTTTATAAAACTCATTTTTACAAACAAAAAGTTCTCTTAACATTTAATCAAATTTTCATATTAACTAGGTCTTCCATATTCTATGTGTACTAATCACAAAATGTAAATGTATTAAAAATACACATTGTACACAAATTAAATTATATTTCAAAACACAACAATTTGTTGGTCAATATTACAGTAGTGGCAAGAAGTTCTGAACACACTCATATTTTTGCCTAATTTTTGAGTTTGACTCAATTTTCCTCTATGTGACGACTAATGCATTATTTTGACTATTGTTATTGATTCTTAGGAATTTTTTCATGCTGATTTCAAATCTGTTTGCAGGTTTTGCATAAAGTAAATAGTTTTATTGATATTTTAAGAAAACAATGGTAAGACAAGGTTGTTGTAGTGTAATGAGTGACTATTCTTTCAACAAATGAAGTACTCCATTATTCTAATTAATTAGAGATAATTATTGATAAAGAGTTGGTAATAGAATATGAGGCATCTTTTAGTGTATTTAAAGCAATTCTCTGTGTTGCAATTTGAAGTGTGTGTTGAATAATATTGGAATTATGAGTAAATTTTCATTTCTGCCATATAATGAAAGATATTAAATACTACTTTTGAAGGAAGAATGTTATTTTATGTGCCAAATTGTTGCTGAAGCACCATGTGGTTTTTTTACTGTCGTGAGAACATTGAAAATATATCCTGAAACGAATTCTATTGGAACAAGAAGCAATATGGATGACAGAGAAAAACAATTTTATGTGAATACAGGGTATTGCACAGGATTTTACTTTCAAACACTGACGTAGCTAGTTCTGAGTGGGCCCCATATCAAAACTCCTTCGGGGCCTTTTTTTAGAAAAGAAAGCCCTGTTAGTGGTACTGTAGTTACACATGTTAAGCCCCCTTGTATCATTGATACGGCAGTAGTAGATACACCTCTGCTTTCAAACAAAAAGCTTAATTCACCGCAAATTTTTAAATTGTTGATTTTTACATCTAGTGTGAATATATGTGCCTATGAGAGGAAGACTGCTGAAAATTGGATTACTAGGTTTCAAAGCTCACCCAAAACCATTTCTTACTAATTGTCACAAGCAAGTGTTCTTAGACTTAGAAAAATTTTGATGATAAAGTCAGTTTTGTTTTTTAAGTAGTAAAAAAAGTGCTAATTTAAGACAATACACTCATAAGGAACTCGGGTCGGTGCCTGAAGCCCAATGAAAGTGATGATATGAGGCTGCCTGTTTTTTTGTTTTTTGTAAGGAGACTTCATATAATTGACATTGTAAGAAGAACAGGGAAAACCAGTGAATACCATAAAATTATACAGAACAAATAGCTACCAACAGAAGGAGATCAGTTACTGATTTTTCAGGACAATAGTACTCCATATCATCATGTAAAAGTAACCCAAAATGGTTGAAAGAAGACTGTGAATAAACTGACTGGGACAGGAAAGTCATTGAATTTTAATGATAGAGAACCTATGGTCTAACATTGGTTATGACATTTGAAAAAAAAAAAAACATAAATTAATTGAAATTTTAATATTTTCTTTCAACATGCCACAAAAGAACTTTTAAGAAATTGGTGCATTCCATACCAAGAAATGTTGAGCGTAATTAAAGCAAAAAAAAATAGCCTGTAAAATATTGATGTCAAAACATTGAAATTTTGTAATTTTCAAAAAATTTTTTAAAAGAACCTGTTTTTAGGAATTTTTTGTCGTGTTTGTAAAAATTTTTTGTAAACATATATTATGGTTTCTATATTGTGTTAGTTTGTACATACTATGCATTCTTGTGTTCAGTCAGTGTACTTTAAAAAATACTTGCAGGATTAAAAAAAACTGGTTACAGATTTTAAATCAGCATTAAAAAATACTTTGGAATCAATTACAACATTTAAGATAGTACAGTAATTTCATAAAGAAAAAAATTAGTCCCAAATCAAAGAAAAAGACAAAAAAAAAAAGCGTGTTCAAGACTTTTTTTGCTACCATTGTATATTAAAAACATTGAACAGTTTATAAATAATTTCATCAGTTGCAAAAAAATCATCTACGTTTTGTTAGAGTTAATCAATTATGTATTTTTTGTCACTTTTTCCAATAATATTGCCATTAATACTTAATTATAATTTTTAAAAGTAACATTTATTTTTGATAATTTGTGCAAAATAAAAAAATCAAAAAAATTTTTTTTTTGAAGGACATTTTTTTTTACATATTAAAATAAGGGGTTGTAGTTTCAGAATAAATTGTTAGCTGTTTGGTGGACTGATTTTAAGTTTGCAGCCTTTTTGAGTTAGTGTTGAATGTGTATGTAACTTTTCTTATTCAATCATTATTGAATATTTGCAAATCATATTGCATTACTGTATATGTCGCAGGAAAATGATGGAATTAGGAATTTCATCAAATCCCTAAGGGGAGATGATCAATTGATGGGAAATGCTAAAATGACGTCGACGTCTCTTCATGGTCATTTCCCTGATAAAAGTAAGGGATTTGAACAAATCCTTGACATGTTTCAGTGAAATGATGAAATAATATTGTCAAGAGTTTAAAAGTGTTTATTTAACAAATATAGTGCATTAAACGTAGAAGTAAGTAATACAACAATAGTCAATGAAATACAAATTATTTATTCCAAAACTAATTAACAAATAATTAGAAAATTAGGCTATTATTTTTTTTATGAGTAACATCTTTTCTCTCTTGCTTACAAACTAAAATATCAATCCTATGTTAATCCTGTGGTGCCATTTTTTTAAAGATATGAGGTTGATATTTAGGGGATCGATAGTAATAGCTGTATGGTTAGGAAGTACAAGGACTCGACCCCCCCAGGTATCTCCTTCCCCCGGACAGCATTTTGCCAATACAAATCCTGACTAGTTCATTTCACTGATACAGTTCAGGATTTGATAAAATCACTTAATTTCATCATGGAAATGACCTTGAAGAGATGTTATTTTAACCTCCCGTCAATTGATTCTATCCCTTAGGGATTTCATGTAATTCCTAATTTCGTCATTTTCCTGCGACATATATATTTTCAAAACTCCCAGATGAGCAGCTACATCTTGCATTTATTATCAACATTTAAAATGGAAGTATACTAACTTTTAAACTGATTAATTCGAAATAAAATTTTAAACTAATACAATTTTTTTTCTTCCTAAACATAGCATAAATCACACATATAACCATAATCAATTATCTTTCAGTACAAAACAATATAATTGTAATCAAGCAATGAAACAGCAAATATTTATCTAGTTGTAATAATGTATAATCATTAATAAAGTAAACAATTTAACTTTAATGTTGCTTTTTAAAAAAATAATCATGAGCTTATACTAAGTAGCCAGGTTAATATATTGATGTTTATTATTCATTCATTTTTATTTAGAAATATTAAATAACGGTAAAATCCTAGAATAGCCTCTTGGTCTTTTTGGCGACAGTTTTTTCTTTCTTTCTTTTTTTGCCTAATAGCGCCAAGGAAAAACCGTGTTTTTCAAAATGGCATCAGAGACGAAACCCATGGGGAAAAAGCGTGCGTTTCCAAAATGGCGTTTAAGGATTAAAAACGTGGTTTCTAAAGTGGAGCTAGGAGGAAAACTTAGGAAACGCATGCGTTAGTTTGATTATAAAGCGATCTGTATTTCTCTCAAACAAGCGCATGTTCTTTTCAAATTTCGAATATTCATACCAAGATACTATCAATCCTCCATTTAACAGAAGAAAAAAAATCTACTCGTATTGTTTATCAAAAAAAATGGCTTCTAGAAAAACGGGGGAGGGGGAAGAGACTGTCGCTTCTAAAGGCTATATCACACGTAAACGTATTTTAAGCAATTTTCCTTGAAAGCAACTATTTTGAACAATTTCTACCTCATTGCCGTAGCAACGGCTCCGAACAATTTTTGCTAGTGTGCTGAAAGAATTGCTTGAAATTCCACCCAATGGGGTTCTTCGTCTCCCTACGTCATAAACAAGATAGCAGCCTCGGCTTCGTCAAACGCATCAGAAATAGCGTATAATATATTAATGGTGAATATTTTAAACAGAATGGTGCTCCGTTTCTGTTTACGACCATCAACAAAAGCGCGAGCGGAATAAAAGAAATAATATTGGATGTTCGTTTTCCGATGCAGAAAAATATGCCAGTAATTTTTCAATATAAAGATAGGGCGTGGCTGACGTCAGATTGCATTGTTTTGTTTGTGGTAACCCTTTACCCTTACAGCTGCTCGAAAAATTTCCCATATCGGTTGTTCTAAACATGCGTGTGTGATAAGATGATTTAAATGCAACAGTGGGAAAAACATCGAGGATGAAAGAGGCCTCACACACATAAGCACACTGACACTCTTGTGTAGGATTCAGAATATACTTATTACGTTGAATTTCTGAAATCTAATGGACAAGTTTTTAATGAAATCTTGTTTGAATATTTATAGCAAAGAAATAAACCATTCAAAAGTCATCTTGAATGTGCATGATTATCAATATAGTGTAGGGATGCCCAAATAGTGATATCCAACTGAAAATGGGTTTAATATGGGTTTTTCTCACAGCCAGAGATGCCTATAGTGTGGCGACATCTTGAGTACTGTGCAGCTTAAGGTTTATTCACACCAAGGCAGTAAGTAGGGAGGGTTAAAGATGTAGCCAATCAGAGTCCTTAATTCCCCTCTGCAAGAGCTCTGATTGGTTACATCTTCAGCGCTCACCACATGCTGCTTTATTGTGAATGAGCCTTTAGTTCCTGTGATAATCGGTCACACTCCTGGAGCAAAGATGTTTTTAACTCTTGTTGAGGAACAGCAAGATGCTCCTTCCCGTTCCAAAGAGTCTAATATATTTTTTCCCCATGGGGCTGCATTTTTTTTAGCAACTTAGCCTTTGCAGGCACATCAAGTTCCCAAATGTGACAGCCATTTCGTTGTGGCTCATCTAGTGGTGTGGCCTCGTTTCCAAATTTGGTCACTCGAATTATTTTAATTCAAGCTCTCGTCGGATGCTAAATATTTGCATGGTTAATTTTTGCCGAAATTACGGGGCAGGTGATACTCAATGGATCTTTACGACGCTTTACATCATATGACTTGCGTGCCTACGACTTTCGCATCCAGCCGGGGTCGAACCCGTAACCTTAGGCTTACGAAGCGGGCGCATTATCTCTAAGCCACTGAAGCCGACAGAGTCTAATATAAGATATGATCCATACTTTTAGAAGCCGGGAAGAGAGAGAGTTCCGGCTCGAAGCGTGATGGCATGCTGGATGACACACAGTTCAGTTCAGAAATCCCTGTGGCAGCTGATCCACTCCTGCAGTAAACTAATTTTTTCTTCTCGGAGAGGATGGCAAAATGTAATTGCTCTCCCAAGAGCGCCCTAGATATTATTTAAGATCATGAGATTTAGCTGGCCAATTCATGCGGCTAATACCCGCATTTTCCTGGTAATCGTCCTATCAGCTGAGCCCTATGTGAATGATGTCCTCCATTAACATGATCAACTGCATTCCTGAAAAGTCGAATATAGGGTTTTAAGACATTCAAATCAGCCATGAAAAAGCCAAATCGTTTTCCCTTGGGACGCGGTATCATGCCCCAGACTCTCCAGATACAGATCTGTCAAGATTCTGTGTGCACGTTGAATCTCGGCTGGTCTGAAAAAAGCATGGTACTCCACTGTAGTCTAGTCCAAATCCTATGTTGTCTGCACCGTACTAAACGTGTACTCTGTAGTGAGTGGGCTGTGTTTCATGAAGCTTTCAGGCATCTGTACATTGTGAAATTCGGCTCCCAGTTTTTATTTTGTGTTCCCTCTTTCTCTCATTACATCAGTTAAGATCACGTTCCTTAAACATTCTTCGAAATTCTGCTTTTGCTATTTACTGAATATCGAAAATAATGTGAATGGTTCCGGCATCATGATATTTCTATCATCATTTTGGAAAACGTTTAACTTTTGAAAAATGGATTAAGAGTACATTTTTAAAATTGATTGTGCAAGTCTTTATTTCAGAATAAGATTTTTAATTTTTGTGATAATATTTAGAAAATTTAAATGTTAAATTTTTATTCTAATCTAAAAGTAAATTTTGATGAGTAAGATTTCTCATGAATTATTTGCTTTATTTGAATTGTATGAGCGAAAGAAAAGAAGATTTGTGTTAAGTACATAAACCTACTATTTTCAAAGAATAAATTCATCAACAAGACGCCATATATTGAAATGAAAATAATTTTGACATTTAGTTTAAATAGCAAACTCAGCTTTGTTGTTGTTTTTCAAAGAGATTAGCGTTTGCTTCTTTAATGTGGGAACTAGAAAATTTTTTATACCTTCTTTTCAAAAAGAAAATGTGTGGGAAGGTGAACGAAGTATATTTTCCACTCTTTAAATATTCTGTTAAAAATTGAACATTTATTTTATTTATTAAACACTCTTATTTCTGTTAATCCTCTCTCTCTCTCTTTTATTTTACAGTTCTGTTTTCAACTTGATGCTTCAAGAGGAAAACATATTTAAAAGACATAGCATATCGCGCATGCCGCTGCCAAATAACACCTCTTTTCCTCAGAAAAATACAAATGTTTCTTTGACATTCCTACTGGTAGTGTAAACATTTAAAATAATGATCACAAAGTTGCTCTCTTTAGATAATTTTTACAAGGCCTAAATTGCGTCTAATAATTTTACTGTGCGGCACTTATATCTATCTCATTAGCATAATGACGTCCCTGAAAGAAATGTGTATAGTGAAAATAATTACTAAATTTAGAGATGATATTAAATTTAAAATATATAAGCCAAAAATTGAAAAAATGGAAAGTTGGTTAAGGCGAAATTTATGTGCATCAGACATCCCACTGACCTTGCTAGAAGAAGTGGTGGCCTTTATGAAACCCATCGAACTCGAAATTACAAATTGGATGATAGATCACAGCGAAATATTACAGAGTGCGGAGAGGTTTTTTCTTGAGTTCAGATGGAATTCAAACGGAACGATTAATAGAATTAAAACTGCCAATTCAATAATTAACTCGGATTCTTTTTGTGACAAAACGCGATTCGTGCTAGCTTGCCATTACTGGTCGAGTTGGGATGTTTTTACATTATTTCAAAGTTTTCGCAAATCTTCGAGGAAACTCATTTTATTCGATTATGCTAAGACAAATAAAGATCCATATAGGCAAAAAACGAACGTAGACTTATGGATTAAAATGTGCAGGGAAGGATCCATTGATAAATCTCCATCACGGTGGTGTAATTCTTTGATCTGGACAGACGTCTCGGTGCAGAGTCGCCTTCTAAATCGCCTATCAGCGAAGGATCGTGAACATTTGCTGGGGCGTACATTCGAAAATACACACAAGATTCACACTGGCCGCTTCTGTCTTTCAAAGATGAGTGCAAGTAATCGCGAACAACTTCTAAATCTTTATCCTCTGAAAGTTTTAATGATATACTTATTTTGGCCCTATCAAAAATTCTTCCTGGATTCTGCCAACAGAGTTTGGGATCAGTTGTCAGAGAAAGACTTCACTTGTTTATTGCACATCATTATCTGTCAAAAAATAGTGGCGTTGTGGAAAGATTTTGATTACGTGGAACTTTTGCGACAGTTCTGGCAGAAAAGCCCTGATCGCTTGAAAAAACATTTGGAAGGATCAGTCTTTTTCAAAAGATTGATGAATATAATTAACCATGGATTTCCACCGAAAGAACCCAGGGATTATTTGCTGCATGGAAAAGATGTAGATATAAATGCAGATGAATGTAAAAAACAGAACAATTACTTTTTTTTGTAATGAATAAATAGATTTATATGTGGTGTTCTGGGTCCTTTGTTTTGAAGTGTTTTTTTTTTTTTTTCAAAGTTTTTACTTATTGTGGATCATTTGAAAAAGAATTTTCATTATTTGTCGTTAAATCTGGAAAATATGCCAGTTATATTAGCTACGTCATTTTTTAAATTAGTTCAATCGAGGTGCAAATCATTGTATTTCCTTCTCAGGAATTCCAAGACTGAATAAAAAAAAAAGTTCGTAAAATCGATCCAAACATGCTCGTAACCAATGAAACTACATGTTAAGTAGTTAACGATTATAATCGTCATCCTTATCCAAAGTTAAGTAAATAATCTTTCATTTAGGGTCTTATATTTTTGGTTTTTGCTGTTTAAATTCATACACACTAGATGATGTTCAAACTTTCACTTAAATCTTTGGCGATTAAATGCTTTCTATGAATTACACAATTTAGACAATACATTGAGTATAATTTGTTTTAAGTATGTCAGAAAGTCTCGGTGTCGTCCTACCATTACCATAGCACCATTAGTAACAACAAGGAGGGCATTACTCAAGGGTTATATTATGCTCTTTTGCAAAAAAAATCGAAACACCACGAAAGTGGTTGTTTTTAAGGCTGTCTCCAGGCAATGTTAGGCCACTGGTAGCGAGTGGTATAGGTATCGGATCGTGGCTTGCCTTGTCACAGTTCGAGCCCGAAGTACCACTAAAGACCCGCCGTGTAGGGCAGTGATACACGATTCAAAATCTGTCGTGAGTTGTGGTGGGAGTTGGTGGTGAAGTTTGGGAGGTGCTTGGGAACGTGGTAAAAATGGCACGGCTGGTTCCGGTAAAAGGTGGGTGCATTGGCGAGGCATAATTTTGACAGGTGGGGCGTTAACATTCAATCAATTAACCGGGCAATGTTAGAGAATAGGACCCGGATTTAGAACATTTTTCAGATATAAAAAATGAAAAAAGAAATTAATATGATATTCTGACTTCACTATCCTTTGGGGAGTAGCATTTTTTATCATACATGTCATTTTTAACCAAGTTGATCCATTTTTTCTGGTACGAAATGTGTTTCGCGTTTTTTTTTCCTATACCGTAATGTTAAATGAGCTATCCCTGCACGTATTCAAAAGAAAAATAGAATATTCATTGAATATTTTGTTAACAGATGTATTGAAACCGATGTATTGTTAACAGATGTATTGTACAGAAACACTATATTGTTAACAGATGTATTGTACAGAAACACTATATTGTTAACAGATGTATAAGTTATAATGTTTCAAATTTCCATGAAGTTTGATGTATTTTTTTCTGTCTGAAAATATGCTTCGCGTTTAGTTCATACTCTCGTACTTTTGTCGGAAACAACCTTAATGAAATTAAATACGTGTACAGCTCGTACACAGATAATGAACGATATTAAAATGTGAGGCCATAGAGATTTATCCGACTCCACGATTACAGCTTGAATGTTCAAATTAGTAGTTGGTGGAACCGCCCCTGGTGGCGATACATGCTTGTATATGTCTCGGAAAAGGGTGATAGAGGTTTCTTATGTTATCCTGCGATATATTCTGCCAGGAATTCACCAGTTGTTACTCCCAATTGCGATATTTAGGGGTGTCCGAATCTGGCGTGTTATCAAGTCCCAGACATGTTCGATTGGTGAAAGGCCTGGTGACCTTGCTGGCAAAGGAAACGAAGGCAATCCAGAGATGTGCGAGTGGTATGGGACTTGGCATTATCTTGATGGAAACTGGCTCCCGGATGACGAGCCATCAACGATAATGCATGTGGCCGCAGGATGGTATCAACATATCGTTAGTCTGCAATTAAAAACGTAAATAGCCGGGCCTTGACCACTCCAGCACCAATCCAGATACAAGGATAGCACCCTACACAAGTCAGGCCAGAAGGGGTTATGGCTGTATGCTTTTGCAAAACAAAGACTAGTGAGACTGCTGGCTTCAGGGTCTCTTTTAGACACGGGGCGTGAGTCATCACTGCTTCAAGTAAAACGAAGATTTCATCGGGCCAGACGCTATGCGATTTCAATCCAATGACAAACATGATGGTTGGCTGCGACATCACTGCAGACGATTCCACCGATGTTATGGGGTTAAAGGTAAACATCTGAAAAGCCGCTGTGGTCTCAACCCCGCCTAAGCCAGGAACCGTGAAATGGTGGAAGGTACCACGGGGCTTAGTGAAGAGGCTGTAGTACGTAGAATAATGATACCGTTGAAGCAGTTCGGGCCTGTGGAACAATCATCCAATCTTGCTTCGCATTTGTGCATCTTAGCCTTCTAGAGAGTTCATTTCGTCAATAAGTTCCTCACAGCAACCATTGCTGTCAGCACCTTTGTCTGTACTTTGCAGGTGACGACCTCTTGCTCGGTATGACCATCCAGCTTCACTCATTCCGACTATACGATCACGTTCGAAGTCATTCAGTTGCCTATAAAGTCTTCGAAAACGTCGTGATGACATCATTCATTTTCTCTCCAGGGAATCACAATGGCGAAAACGAAAAAAAGATATATTTTTCGCCTCTGTTACCAATTTTGTATTTTGCGAGTTGCACAGCAGAAATGCGCATTGCGACCGCAACTCATGGTCATTTGTCTTTGAAAATTTGATCATTTGCTTGTTCGATCAAGATGTTTTTGCCTACGAAATTTCATCACAATCGGACAACTTCTTCTTGGTACTTCAATTTTTTCTTCTTTTTTGCAAAAGAGGGTATTTATATCGGATATAATTTTGAATTCATTATAAATAATCTTCCACTTTTCGCATCAGTTTCCAAACATTGGGTAAATTTTTTCTTCCTTAACAAATCTTGCTCAAGCTAAAACTAGCTTCGTTTCCCAGCGAATTGGATTCATGAACTGTATTGAGAATTCTGTTTTTCAGTCTACTCATATAAAGAGTTTTCTTCACACTGAACTATTTCGTCAATCCTATGATCAGGGGTGGCTCTAGGGCTGGACCCTTGTCCGGGGCGGCATTTGGATAGAATTTGAAAAATAATTTTTTCTTTTACAAAAAATGCTATATATTGTATGAAATATTATTGGGTGTAACTTTGGTATTTAATTTAACGTATCTTATATATATTTCCTTATTTTGAATTCTCTATGTTTAATGTCAGTTTTCTTTTACATTGAAACTCGAAGGATTCAAGGCGGGAGTAAATGTTACATATTGAAATTTGATATGTTTCACTTGTAACTTTCCTCTTAGCCAGGAGTGGGGTAACAACGGGCATTCCTTTCACCCATACGTACGTACGACATCAACGTCCAAAGGGGACAGGGTTAATAAGAGTTTTTTTAAGATAGAAAGTCACAGGCGATGTTTTATTTTAGTCTTGAGTGTAGCTACTATAAACTAAATAAACGCTTGTGATCTCCACGATCAGTAGACTCTTTTTTCGAAGAGATTGGCCTGGCTGAAGTGGGCGATTTTGTATTTTTAACACTTAAAATATATATATATATATATATATATATATATATATATATATATATATATATATATATATATATTGTTGCCTTTTTACAGTCACAAGAAGATTGATTGAAGTTTTATTGATTTGTGTCTATGTGAATAATTAATCTTTTTTTAATTATAATTTTTCGTTTTGGAGAGAGAGGGGGCGGCAAAACTGCTAGAGCCGCTCCTGTCCAGAGTAGCCTCCATTGTTAGAGATCACCGCTGCCACACGCCTCGGCATTGATTCAAAGAGGGCACGGGTGTGTTCAGGGATTTTAGCAGACCAAGCAGCTTCCACACGTTGCCAAAGATTGATCTGGTGTAGCAGCTGGGAGGTGTAATTTAGTTAATCGTTGAGCAACCATGGACCACATGTTTTCTATCGGCGAAGATCCGGAGAGCAGGCCGGCCAGGGAGCTCAGACTATCCAATCTGGTGATTCTTGACGGAGTACTGGACACACCGCGTGTGGTCGCGCATTATTCTGTTGAAGTAGCGAAACAGTGGCCAAGCCCTGAAAGTAAGGAAGGACAACTGAGCCGACACCTCCGAAGATGTAGCGCTGGCTGTTTTAAAGTACCGGCAATGCGTACTAGAAGAGGTGAAGTGATATCAATACCACCCCATACCATAATACCCGGTGCAGGACCAGTGTGGCGGTGCATAGCACCGAAGCTCAATTTCCGCATCCTCGCTACGGTGTCTCAGACTCGCGGAATTCAACCATCGTTTTGTTGCAGACAGATGCGTGACTCGTCAGTAAAGACAAAACTTAATTCAGCATTCTGCCGCCCACTTCCTTCTTTCATCGCACCATTGGCGGCAGAAGACGTCTGTGGTTCTTCTTCAAAAAGGGTAGACCAAGCAGCGGACGTCTTGCGGGCGGGATCACTCTGCTGTAAACGGCGTCGAATATTGCAGCGCAGACACTGAATGATGCGTTACAGACTCAATGTACTGTGCTATGGACCGTGATGTGACTGGCGGTAATCGTGACTGCCATGCGCACAATTTATTACTGTCCTCACGTGAAGTGGTGCACTGAGGTGGATGCGAACGACCACGTTGGTCCGTCGGCGCCCTCCTGCATCGAACGGTCACATATCCGCATTACAGTTGTTTGGTTTCGTCAACACGACTACCGATTTCCTGAAGATAATCACAATCTCCGGTGGAGCCCACTATCCTTCCTCTGTGTCGAACTCGGATGTGACCAAGAAAGCTGATCGCTGTTTTCTGCGAGACACGAAGCTGATCGTTTTTTGAAAAACTACAAAACACACAATTGCCGAACTTGGAAAATCGCCAGAAATCAAACCTTAAATAGCGCTTTGAGGGTGACATAGAGCGCGTGATGTGTCTACGCTGAAATTCTAATCATTTTACATATCTCACCTCCGCTATGCATGTTGTAAGTTTCATGTTATTTGCATGCATCCTTCCAAATTAATTGCATTTACGGTGGCCATGGTAAACAGTGCAAAGAAATAATAACTCTATATTAAAGGTACTAATAAAAAGTTATAAGGAGCTCTGGTTTCGGGAACACAAATGATGAAAAGATGGCGACTGAGGGTATGTTTACGTTGAAATAATAAATTCTGTCAAAAAACATATTTTTTGGTTTTATTTATTGAACAGTGCTATCTTTTGAAGCTTTCCAAAATATCAACTTTGTTTTGTTTCACACGTTACCTAGAGGTCAAGTTATAATCAGTACATAAAATTAAAACCGGAGTAGGTCTCATCTGCGGAACTAGGCATTTAAATGGCTTAAAATCTGTCAAAAAATTAGTTTTAGGAGCAGATTTTTGGAAATACGGATTTTAAATTCTTTTAGAAATAATACAAAATAATTTCTTGTCTTAGAGTTGAGTGGCAACACTACATTTCTTTCAATAACAGTTTGTGTAAGAGATTGTGTTTACAAAATTTTCAATTGCTTCAGTAGCTTTTGAAGCAAAGTGTTTTGATTTATTTTGCTAACGTTGGCATTCTTTTTGCGAAATTTTTAATTTTATTATTTAAATTTTGCATTCTCTTGGGAATTACCTGGGTAATCGCAAGAATAGAGATTCTACTAGTAAATACATAAGTTTAAAGGCAATAGATACACTAAAAGAACAACACAAATGAGATCGATAAAATATCAAATCTGTACCTACTGCAAGTGAAACAAAACTTCAAAATGATTCAAAATATCAAGTACTGTTGAAATGGAAGAGAATAAGAACTTAGTAATTTTTTAATTTAAAAATTTTAAGTAATGTGATTTCCTTATTACGCTGCCCTGAATGTTTCGAAAATATGGTACAGCTTTTCAGAATCTGTGTTTGGCTTAGCATCTAATATGATTTTATATATAAAATGTAAAACTGTAGAATTTTCAGCTCCTTTTTATCATGAAAGTCAACAAAATGCACAATATTAATCTTTCCTTTTGTTTTGGCTTAAGAACCATTGGAAGGGTTGCTCTGCTGCAAGGCTCTGTTCAGCTATCAATGTGTTTCCTTCTAAGACAGCTTTCAGGTGTCTTGAGAAAAAGAATGAAACATGTTTCTAATAAAGTTGCATGTAAAATTATGAATGAGGCTTGGCACAGGGGTTCACAAAAAGAATAATTTTGATGGGGATTATTCAATGCGGTGTGTCAGTCGATGAAACTTGGTCAACGTAGAGAGGACACTTGTCTTTAAATGTGTTGAGTGTGTCATTTCCAGCAGATAATGGCGATGGGGTCTTAGACATTGAAGTGCTTGTCGAAAATGTGCAGATTATGTTCGAAGAAACTGAAGACAGTATTTCATGGGTGTGAGAAAAACATGTTGGGTCATCTGGTGCGATGGAACCTGTCGGAATGTATGGAATACTCGAAAGATCTGCTCAGATGAGAAAATTGCAATATATGCAATTTTATAGAGATGGGGATTCAAAAAGTTTTGACGCGGTTAAAAAATTTTATGGTGAAAACAGCGTTAAAACTTAGATGCGTGGCCGTATTCAAAAGCGTGTTGGCTCAAGGCTTCGAGGTTTCAGGCTCAAAAGCAAAAAGATCTGGAGGTCGTGGGGGAAATTAACTGATAGTTTCATCGATAAACTGCAAAACTATTATGGTATTGCTATCAGATCTAATGTCAATAACATAAAAAAAATTTAAGTGCAGTAATTGCAGCATTTTTTCATTGCTGTTCCAACAAAAACCAACCGATGCATGGTCAATGTCCAGTTGGACCCGACTGGCTGGTGCAAATTTCAACAGGCTACATTTCACGGGAAAGATGCATATTGATGCTGGCAAGGGGGCTTCCACAAGAAATAGGGGCTGCGGTAGCCCGGTGGTTAAGGTATCCAGACCATGGCAGGCATGTCATGAGTTCGAGTCCAGTACCACTACAAAGACCCCCTTAATGTGGGGCAGCGATGCACGTTAAATCTGTCGAGAGCTGAAACGTCCTCCCCGTTGGTGTGGTAGTTAGGAGAGGGGTGCAGCTCGGGTGTGTCGTCCACGTCACTTTGACCATGGTTCAAAATTGCGGCTGGTCCGTCGCAAAAAAGAAACCCTCGTGTAGCTGAGAACAGTGCATTAAAATTTAATATTCGCGCTCCACTCCGCTCCACTCCACACGAAATAAATTGTTAAAAGAAGGTGGTAAAGCCTTATTATGCTGAAGCTATGTGACAAGCATTTACTCAATAAATGCTTACATGGGAAAACACAGAATGCAAATGAAAGTTTAATGGCATTCTGTGGAAATTCATCGAAAGATATTTTTTGTGGAACAAACTCTGAGATTAGGAGCTCCACATGGATGTCATACAATTTTGTTAGCAAGGTTTCGAGGATTGTTAGATGTGTTGAATAAGCTCAAGTAATAGTTGGTGCCAATACTGAAGAGGTTTTGCCCAAGTCGATGAAGAGCGTGCTAAGTGAATCAAAGCACGTCATTCATTATCTGTAGTAAAAACTTCCAGAAAAATAGATCACGAAAAAAAAAAAAGAAAATTAGCCAAGATGGGGCCACAAAGAGAGCAAACTTTACAAATCTAAGAGGGAATTTTAGCTTTTTTATATGTATAAATTACATTTAAAACAACAAGAGTTTAAACTTTAAATCCTTTTTTTTCTTCATTGTTTTTTTATGCATGTATTCACGGTGGAGTCGAATAACTCAAAAATATTATGAGATATTTCTATAAAACTTTTTGTTTGTTTACAGAGGATCCTTTTGTAAATGACGGGGATGACTTTGGAATTTTGCGGAATTATTTAAATAACGGTCTCATAAAAATGACACATTTCTATAATATTTACTCGATCAGCTCTAAAAATTTTGAATTTTAATAAAAACTAAAATAAATTTTTTAGTACATACTCTCTAGACAAATGCATCTAATTTGTTTTAGTAATACTTTTACTGATATAAGTTAATTACTTTTTCTCCTGAGTAGCACAGGGAGGTTTTCCAAAAATATTGCTAAATTTTACTTATAATTGGCCGATTTTTGTGAAATTCAAGTATTTTAAAAATATATTGTTAAGTTAAACAATAGTATTTATTAGTATTCATCTCTAAAAAGCATTTATAAAAGTTTTAATATGCTATTTTTTGAAAAATGATATTCCGAACTGTGTTCCAGGATACCTTAAATCAAATAACATTGCAATCAGTTAGCATTTGCCTATTTTAAAATAAAATATATCTATTAAAACATTTATAAAATTGAAATAAAGTTTACTAAGCATAAAAAGAATTCGTTCAAATGTTTTTCATCAATAAAAAGGCCCTATTTTGACGGTGAATCAACCTAAAACTCACTTCGGTTTCCGATTTGGGCTTACTACCTCAAAGCAAAGAAACAGCTATAACTTTTTTTTTCTAACTGACTCAGAATTAAAAAGTACCGATAAGTTTTAGAAAGAAAGCTTATTAAACAGAAAACAAAAATAGAATATAAAAAATTTAAGATTTTTTTATGAAAATGGTGATTTTAAACCAGGTGTTGCTTAAGAATATAATCGTTACCATTTCGGCACAATGTTCATTCTCAATTAAGTATAAAACAAAATAACTATGTTCCACGTTTCCAGAGTGTAAATAATAATACTTTAGAAAATAATTGCTCTACAAAATTCGGTCCAAATGCCGCCCCGGACATGGGTCCGGTTTGTCCAGCCTAGATCGTCCGCCCTGAAGCGGCCTGGGGGTTACGAAATACCTAAGTCGTAAAAATTTTATGTGACTTTGGGCTTCTATGACTTCACGCCGCTCAACTCTGTCATATCCGTGCGGCTCCGCTTGGTGCGATTTGGAGTTTGAAATATTTTTTGACTTTAAATATCGTAGTGCTTGCTGCCGCCACCCCTTTTCGTATGCCCCCCTTCGCTACGCCTACTGATGAGTCCACCGAGGAACCAGCTACGAGACAACCAGATGGGCGCCACAAAGGTCTGTTCAAAAAGTATCTGACCGTCAATTTTCTTGCGCACAGTAAAAACTCTAAAACGGCGCAGCTGTGCACAATGCTTGGGGTGACAACCCAGGTGGTTGCTTTTTCGAAGTTGGGTACTTTAGTACAACGAAATAACATTATTCAGGCGCGTAAAACTTTTTGCTGAGAACGTAAATTACTCATATAAATCCACCTTGAGAAATGTACAGAAATGTCAAATAGTCTAGAAGAAAATTTTTGAATTACCAAAATACATATATCGCGCTTGCTTTTAAAATTTTTTGACACCATATTTAGCCTTGAAGCTTTATTACAAAGTCTGCAAGATGGCCCCACGTGGCATTGCAATCTACGTAAAAGGTTTAAAAGTTTCTTTAGAATAAAATTACTGTATATAAACTACTACGAAGTACACACAATATAATACTGTATTTTATACGAAAAGAATATTTTTGCTACACGAATAATGACTTTTGTAATCACTTCAGAAACACGAATTCTGCTTGAAAAAATGGGGAGGGGTAAAAAAACAACCTAAACTACGTCAAGTAACCACTCCCCATGACATCCTTTCGAGCAGCTTGATGCAAGTGACCTTGAGATCAGCTGACTGTTACAGTTTTGCTTGAGTTTTTTAGAAGAGACCAGGAAGAAGAGTACTTGCATGGGCCCGAGGCTGTGGAATGGGGAGATTTTATTTTTAGCACTGCTTAGAGTAGTAGGGTTGACATTTCACCAAAGTAAGTGTCAAAACTTTTTTTCTTACATATGTACTCACAGAACCCCAAAAACACGGGTAGCCAACCTTTTTTGGGAAAAGAGGAGGTACTATTTAATAAAAATAATTATGAGAGACTGAACTTTCCATTCCCATCAAACAAATATGGAAAGTAAAAAGAAATGTTGGCCCCTTGAGCTTGTTGTGAATTTTACACTATAATAGCACATTTTTAATGCAAATTTATAAAAATAAAATGAGAGTGCAAATTTAGGTTTTATTGTTAATAAACTTTTACAGGAGTTAGGAAAATTCGGCTAAGTTAGGTACAAAATAAAAAAGTAATGAGTAACTGAAGCGTTTAATTTTTAAATAATTATTAAACAGTTAGTATTTATATGTAGCTTTTAAGAAATTTCTTTTTTTTTTTGCAAGTCATATGTAGGATTAACTTTTGCAGATGCTAGCAAAATTAGTTTATTATAGGTGCATCAGCTAGTTATATGATAGTGTATATTTATTTTATTATGTTCACCCTTGAAGAAAAGCATTTATTCACACAACATAATATTTTGTTCAAATTTTGGGAGACTTTTGTCTGAGACCTTTACTTCAATAAAATTGTAGAAATTATTTATATTATCATGTATTCAAATTTCTTTTAATTTTTCAGTATGTCTTCCCCTGTTACAACTCCACCGTGCCACAATGCGGCACGTGTGCCATGGGTTGGCCATCACTGCCCTAAAACCAGAAGGTCTTTTTCCTTGGAACCCTAGAGCTAGAAAAGTATATTTTTGTAGGAGCCCTATTCCACACACACTTTTTGTAGGGCGGTTAAAAAATTATTGCATCGATTACACTGGGCAACAAAAGAAGCATTTTTGTCTGAAAAGAAAAATATGTGATTCTGATGGCATTTCTCCTAGAATTCCAAATATGATATTGATTTTTCTTCATCACGCAAGGTTTTCGAGAGACAGGGAGTTTATAATTTGAGAAACACTTTAATATTTTCTACATTCTTAAATTTTTAATGTTTCAGACTTTTACCTAGAAATTAGAAATCGATTTTCTTTTATATTTCGACTGTGGAGTATCTCTTGATGGTCAACAATAATCAACCAGCATATTAGCATTCAATTTGCTTGCGATATCTCTTGCTATCGCTGAAATCTCCTGATGAAAGCATTCCCCATCTTTCAAATGCTGCACCACGATTTTTCAGGAAGAAAACTAAGTGCGAGTGCAGGAAGTGTATTTTTAAGCACATATTACAGCCAGGGCACATAAATGTTGCTACGATCATGAACAATATGGTAATTTTTCCGCCTTTAGATTTCCCAAAAACTTTTGAGTTACATTTTTGAATACTTGCCCAGCTGCTTTCTCCAGTGGATTTAATAATTCCTCCAAGCTTCTCATCATGCGTTAGTGATCGTATTTATTGGATTCAAATATCCCTTCTTTAATTTTGCTTCACTAATTTTAGGAAACTTACGTTTAAAGAGCACATATGAAACCAGGAGTATTGCCCATAGCTTTCACGAAATTCTTCATTAATCTAGTTTGATATGTAACAGAGGTAGATGCACATTTTAGGGATTTACTGTGTCATGTTTCACATTTTTTCTGTCGGAATGCGGAATGATTCTAGCGTTTAGGCCATTCTTTCTGATGTAATAGTTACTTTTCTGTCCTACTATCCCAAGATACAAAACAACAATGAGTATTTTTCATGTAACCAAGCTGCATACCAAGAATAAGTACAGATTTACCTTTAAATCACCACAAATATTCCATTCTTACCTGCATATTGAAGTTTTACCAATATAAATTGAAAGTTTTCATATGTCTCTTTCATACTAGCAAGTGAGCTGCAGGTATTGATGGAATTTATTTCTATATGCAGAAGCACTGCTTTTAAACTGCTTTGGGAAATCAAGCCAGACAAGCGCCATTCTAGCAAGGTTATGTTCAATATCTAAATGATACCTCCATAAGAGAAGAAATGTCTGTTACAAAACACTAAGCCATTTTCTTCTGTGAAAAATAGTCTTTTGCATTTAGAAAATGACGACTACGATCAGTACACATTTTCTTTGTATTCTTTTGAAGAAGTTTCATCCTTTTGCCCGGGAACCAAGCATTTTAGACTGTTTTTGGATAACTTTAAAATCTCGTATGAGATCGTTGAGAATATCTTCTTGAGTCAATAAATGAGTCAGATGGAGCAGCTTGGTTCCAAAGTTCAGCCTATCACCACAGAGCTGACTTTTATAACTGGCTACTTTACTTCCTATTGAAATACCTATGGACTCTCTTCATCTAATGTCACATGTTTCTGGAGGCTTTGGTGGCATGGGAAATTCTTCATAGGTATTGGAACTGATCTCATTGCAAATTGCTTAGTCAGGGGTACACCACGGTATGTTTTGATTTTGACGTAATCCCTTTAATGTTTGTTAAGCAGAAATAACACTCAGAGGAATTACAGTCTTAGGGTTTTCCTCAAATCATAAGAAGGGGTGTAAATGGCATGTGGCGCGTGCCATTCTTCCATGCAGTGAAGCCTACTACGATAAAACAACAGATATGTGGGCCCCAGGTCCTTGTTTCGGTCCCCACTTTGCACCCCAAAATAAAGTTCGCAACACTTTTTACTAATGGTGTAGGGACTTCCGCGCACTTGAGACTTGAGCGTCAATTCAACCACATATATATAAAAGTTGTTTATGATGATTTAAAAACAAGCTCTATGCATTTTAGCTGGCAACAACCGATTAAAAGAAATAAATTTGTAAATACGTAACATGCAACAATCAGACACACAAAGCACTCACAATTACGTGTTTTACTGGTTCACTACTATCTCACAACTGACATCGTTCTAATCAATGCATGCTAGTCCTAGACCATGTATGTGCCTGTCTGTTGTGTCTGGTGCATAGTATGTGTACATGTCTGAAGTTGCGCAACAGTAGCAATGATACCATTTGAGAGTTAGCTGGGTGGTTCCATCACATTTATAATACTCTAGGAGTTTTTACAATGGACAAATAATTCCGTTTTATTTAAAATATTTAAATACATTAATTGAAATTAAAATTTAAAAAAACTGTGGGTGATGGAGAAATTCCGAATACATATTTGAAAACACAATAGCATTAAGTACAACTATTATTTACTCTGTGGGAATAAAATCATGTTGACAGTGTTATTAAAAATTTTTATGGACAAGTTTTAATGGAAATCACTTGTTTGAATATTTATAGCAAAGGAAATAAACCATTAAAAAGTCATGCTTGAATGTGCACTTGATTATCAATATAGTGTAGGGATGCCCCAAATGAAGTGATATCCCAACTGAAAATGGGTTTTAATATGGGTTTTCTCACAGCCAGAAGATGCCTATAGTGTGGCGACACTCTTGTGAGGTACTGTGCAGCTTAAGGTTTATTCACGCAGAAAAGGCGGTAAGAGCTAGGGAGGGTTAAAGATGCTTGGCCAATCAGGGTCATGAATTCCCTCTGCAAGAGCTCTGATTGGTTACATCGGCAGCGCTGCACCACATGCTTAACTTTATTGTGAATGAGCCTTTGGATTCCTGTGATAATCGGTCACACTCCTGGAGCGAATGTTTTAACTCTTGTTGAGGAACAGCAAGATGCTCCTTCCCGTTCCAAAGAGTCTAATATATTTTTTCCCAATAGGCTGCATTTTTGCGCTTAACTTAGCCTTTGCAGGGCACATCAATTTAAATGTGACAGCCATTTCGTTGTGGCTCATCTAGTGGTGTGGCCTCGTTTCCAAATTTGGTCACTCAATTATTTTGAATTCAAGCTCTCGTCGGATGCTAAATATTTGCATGGTTAATTTTTGCCGAAATTACGGGGCAGGTGATACTCAATGGATCTTTACGACGCTTTACATCATATGACTTGCGTGCCTACGACTTTCGCATCCAGCCGGGGTCGAACCCGTAACCTTAGGCTTACGAAGCGGGCGCATTATCTCTAAGCCACTGAAGCCGACAGAGTCTAATATAAGATATGATCCATACTTTTAGAAGCCGGGAAGAGAGAGAGTTCCGGCTCGAAGCGTGATGGCATGCTGGATGACACACAGTTCAGTTCAGAAATCCCTGTGGCAGCTGATCCACTCCTGCAGTAAACTAATTTTTTCTTCTCGGAGAGGATGGCAAAATGTAATTGCTCTCCCAAGAGCGCCCTAGATATTATTTAAGATCATGAGATTTAGCTGGCCAATTCATGCGGCTAATACCCGCATTTTCCTGGTAATCGTCCTATCAGCTGAGCCCTATGTGAATGATGTCCTCCATTAACATGATCAACTGCATTCCTGAAAAGTCGAATATAGGGTTTTAAGACATTCAAATCAGCCATGAAAAAGCCAAATCGTTTTCCTTGGGACACGGTATCATACTAGACTCTCCAGATACAGATCTGTCAAGATTCTGTGTGCACGTTGGGTATCTCGGCTGGTCTGAAAAAAGCATGGTACTCCACTGTAGTCTAATTCAAATCCTATGTTGTCTGCACCGTACTAAACGTGTACTCTGTAGTGAGTGGGCTGTGTTTCATGAAGCTTTCAGGCATCTGTACATTGTGAAATTCGGCTCCCAGTTTTTATTTTGTGTTCCCTCTTTCTCTCATTACATCAGTTAAGATCACGTTCCTTAAACATTCTTCGAAATTCTGCTTTTGCTATTTACTGAATATCGAAAATAATGTGAATGGTTCCGGCATCATGATATTTCTATCATCATTTTGGAAAACGTTTAACTTTTGAAAAATGGATTAAGAGTACATTTTTAAAATTGATTGTGCAAGTCTTTATTTCAGAATAAGATTTTTAATTTTTGTGATAATATTTAGAAAATTTAAATGTTAAATTTTTATTCTAATCTAAAAGTAAATTTTGATGAGTAAGATTTCTCATGAATTATTTGCTTTATTTGAATTGTATGAGCGAAAGAAAAGAAGATTTGTGTTAAGTACATAAACCTACTATTTTCAAAGAATAAATTCATCCTTAAGACGCCATATATTGAAATGAAAATAATTTTGACATTTAGTTTAAATAGCAAACTCAGCTTTGTTGTTGTTTTTCAAAGAGATTAGCGTTTGCTTCTTTAATGTAGAACTGGAATATTTTTTATACCTTCTTTTCAAAAAGAAAATGTGTGGGAAGGTGAACGAAGTATATTTTCCACTCTTTAAATATTCTGTTAAAAATTGAACATTTATTTTATTTATTAAACACTCTTATTTCTGTTAATCCTCTCTCTCTCTCTTTTATTTTACAGTTCTGTTTTCAACTTGATGCTTCAAGAGGAAAACATATTTAAAAGACATAGCATATCGCGCATGCCGCTGCCAAATAACACCTCTTTTCCTCAGAAAAATACAAATGTTTCTTTGACATTCCTACTGGTAGTGTAAACATTTAAAATAATGATCGCAAAGTTGCTCTCTTTAGATAATTTTTACAAAACTAAATTCTTTGTCTAATAATTTTCTGCGGCACTTATATCTATCTCATTAGCATAATGACGTCCCTGAAAGAAATGTGTATAGTGAAAATAATTACTAAATTTAGAGATGATATTAAATTTAAAATATATAAGCCAAAAATTGAAAAAATGGAAAGTTGGTTAAGGCGAAATTTATGTGCATCAGACATCCCACTGACCTTGCTAGAAGAAGTGGTGGCCTTTATGAAACCCATCGAACTCGAAATTACAAATTGGATGATAGATCACAGCGAAATATTACAGAGTGCGGAGAGGTTTTTTCTTGAGTTCAGATGGAATTCAAACGGAACGATTAATAGAATTAAAACTGCCAATTCAATAATTAACTCGGATTCTTTTTGTGACAAAACGCGATTCGTGCTAGCTTGCCATTACTGGTCGAGTTGGGATGTTTTTACATTATTTCAAAGTTTTCGCAAATCTTCGAGGAAACTCATTTTATTCGATTATGCTAAGACAAATAAAGATCCATATAGGCAAAAAACGAACGTAGACTTATGGATTAAAATGTGCAGGGAAGGATCCATTGATAAATCTCCATCACGGTGGTGTAATTCTTTGATCTGGACAGACGTCTCGGTGCAGAGTCGCCTTCTAAATCGCCTATCAGCGAAGGATCGTGAACATTTGCTGGGGCGTACATTCGAAAATACACACAAGATTCACACTGGCCGCTTCTGTCTTTCAAAGATGAGTGCAAGTAATCGCGAACAACTTCTAAATCTTTATCCTCTGAAAGTTTTAATGATATACTTATTTTGGCCCTATCAAAAATTCTTCCTGGATTCTGCCAACAGAGTTTGGGATCAGTTGTCAGAAAGACTTCACTTGTTTATTGCACATCATTATCTGTCAAAAAATAGTGGCGTTGTGGAAAGATTTTGATTACGTGGAACTTTTGCGACAGTTCTGGCAGAAAAGCCCTGATCGCTTGAAAAAACATTTGGAAGGATCAGTCTTTTTCAAAAGATTGATGAATATAATTAACCATGGATTTCCACCGAAAGAACCCAGGGATTATTTGCTGCATGGAAAAGATGTAGATATAAATGCAGATGAATGTAAAAAACAGAACAATTACTTTTTTTTGTAATGAATAAATAGATTTATATGTGGTGTTCTGGGTCCTTTGTTTTGAAGTGTTTTTTTTTTTTCAAAGTTTTTTACTTATTGTGGATCATTTGAAAAAGAATTTTCATTATTTGTCGTTAAATCTGGAAAATATGCCAGTTATATTAGCTACGTCATTTTTTAAATTAGTTCAATCGAGGTGCAAATCATTGTATTTCCTTCTCAGGAATTCCAAGACTGAATAAAAAAAAAAGTTCGTAAAATCGATCCAAACATGCTCGTAACCAATGAAACTACATGTTAAGTAGTTAACGATTATAATCGTCATCCTTATCCAAAGTTAAGTAAATAATCTTTCATTTAGGGTCTTATATTTTTGGTTTTTGCTGTTTAAATTCATACACACTAGATGATGTTCAAACTTTCACTTAAATCTTTGGCGATTAAATGCTTTCTATGAATTACACAATTTAGACAATACATTGAGTATAATTTGTTTTAAGTATGTCAGAAAGTCTCGGTGTCGTCCTACCATTACCATAGCACCATTAGTAACAACAAGGAGGGCATTACTCAAGGGTTATATTATGCTCTTTTGCAAAAAAAATCGAAACACCACGAAGAAAGTGGTTGTTTTTAAGGCTGTCTCCGGGCAATGTTAGGCCGCGGTAGCCGAGTGGTATAGGTATCGGATCGTGGCTTGCCTTGTCACGAGTTCGAGCCCAGTACCACTAAAGACCCGCCGTGTAGGGCAGTGATACACGATTCAAAATCTGTCGTGAGTTGTGGTGGGAGTTGGTGGTGAAGTTTGGGAGGTGCTTGGGAACGTGGTAAAAATGGCACGGCTGGTTCCGGTAAAAGGTGGGTGCATTGGCGAGGCATAATTTTGACAGGTGGGGCGTTAACATTCAATCAATTAACCGGGCAATGTTAGAGAATAGGACCCGGATTTAGAACATTTTTTCAGATATAAAAAATGAAAAATTAATATGATATTCTGACTTCACTATCCTTTAGAGAGTAGCATTTTTTATCATACATGTCATTTTTAACCAAGTTGATCCATTTTTTCTGGTACGAAATGTGTTTCGCGTTTTTTTTTCCTATACCGTAATGTTAAATGAGCTATCCCTGCACGTATTCAAAAGAAAAATAGAATATTCATTGAATATTTTGTTAACAGATGTATTGAAACCGATGTATTGTTAACAGATGTATTGTACAGAAACACTATATTGTTAACAGATGTATTGTACAGAAAACACTATATTGCAACAGATGTATAAGTTATAATGTTTCAAATTTCCATGAAGTTTGATGTATTTTTTTCTGTCTGAAAATATGCTTCGCGTTTAGTTCATACTCTCGTACTTTTGTCGGAAACAACCTTAATGAAATTAAATACGTGTACAGCTCGTACACAGATAATGAACGATATTAAAATGTGAGGCCATAGAGATTTATCCGACTCCACGATTACAGCTTGAATGTTCAAATTAGTAGTTGGTGGAACCGCCCTGGTGGCGATACATGCTTGTATATGTCTCGGAAAAGGGTGATAGAGGTTTCTTATGTTATCCTGCGATATATTCTGCCAGGAATTCACCAGTTGTTACTCCCAATTGCGATATTTAGGGGTGTCCGAATCTGGCGTGTTATCAAGTCCCAGACATGTTCGATTGGTGAAAGGCCTGGTGACCTTGCTGGCAAAGGAAACGAAGGCAATCCAGAGATGTGCGAGTGGTATGGGACTTGGCATTATCTTGATGGAAACTGGCTCCCGGATGACGAGCCATCAACGATAATGCATGTGGCCGCAGGATGGTATCAACATATCGTTGATCTGTTAAACATGTATGAATGACCTGCTGTCGAATGAGATAGCACCCTACACCGTCAGACCAGGGGTTATGGCTGTATGCTTTTGCAAAACAAAGACTAATTGAGACTGCTGGCTTCGGTCTCTTCAGACACGGAGACGATGATCATCTGCTTCAAGAGTAAAACGAGATTCATCGTTGAACGCTATGCGATTTCAATCCAATGACAAACATGATGATTGGCTGCGACACCACTGCAGACGATTCCACCGATGTTATGAGGTTAAAGGTAAACATCTGAAAAGCCGCTGTGGTCTCAACCCCGCCTAAGCCAGGAACTGTGAAATGGTGGAAGGTACCACGGGGCTTAGTGAAGAGGCTGTAGTACGTAGAATAATGATGCCGTTGAAGCAGTTCGGGCCTGTGGAACAATCATCCAATCTTGCTTCGCATTTGTGCATCTTAGCCTTCTAGAGAGTTCATTTCGTCAATAAGTTCCTCACAGCAACCATTGCTGTCAGCACCTTTGTCTGTACTTTGCAGGTGACGACCTCTTGCTCAGTATGACCATCCGGCTTCATCGACCGACTATACCAGTGAATGCTCCGTGACAGGTCCAAGTAATGATGTATAAGATTGATGAAAAATTGTGAATTTTTACCGAGCTCACCATTGAGACATTTTTTTTTGAAAATATTGTAATTAATAAAATTCTTTCAGATCTTCATTTTCAGTGATTGACGATTTTTCCAAAGTTCTTCACAGGAGTAGTAGTGACGATGAAAATATCAACAAAATGATGTATGATTTTTACTTTAAAATTTTTTTGCATAATAAAAAAAAATAATATTTTATATTTATATAAGATGCTTATAAACGTAATAAAACTTTTTTTTCTTGGATTTTTTAAGGCCCCAAATAAACTAAACGCCCATCTCACCCACCCGCTTGAACAGTTGCCTTAAACTAAATGCAGCAGACCTTCAATGTGTTGGGTGGCAAGATGTAAAACCTTTAAAAACTGTCCGGCTTTTGAGGTAACATTTTGTTATAGGCCCCCAAGTAACATATAAAAAATTCAGTTTTTTATCTAAACGAAAAAAATTTTTTTTTGAAAAAGGGGGTCGGGCAGGGGTTGCAATACACTAAGTGTCCGGCAAGGGATGATGGGATTTCAAATGTTTTCCGAAAAAATAAAAAAAAAATTAAGTTTTAACTTTATGGAAGTTGGGGTACTATTTTATGCCCACTACCTGTTACCTGCGCAAGTAACCACAAACCCTAAAAACCGGTTTCGATTTTTTCTTCCAAAACGCGCCAAATCAACGCCATTCGCTTTGGATTTATTCGTTTTTAGATAATTTTTTTACATCTCGTGCGCATCTTAATTTGTTTTTTTGAAATTTTTTAAAAATTTTTTACTACAAAAAAAGTTCTAAATAAAAATAATAATTTTTATTTTAAAAAATAAATCTTTTTTTCTTTAAAAAAATTATTGAGCTGAATATATAAACTTTTCATATAAAGTTATAAATAATTTTTTAAGTATGCATCAGATATTTTTCCAGATAAACTATAAATTTTATAAAAAAATTATAAATTTTAATATTGATAAATTTTTGAAATTTAATCCCAAATTTATTTTGATTTGTATATCTTAAATTTAAATACAAAATTTATTTTCATGTAATATGAAATATACAAACTGATTTAAAACAAAAAATGGAAAAAGATGATTAATTATTTATAAGCAAGATATATATATAGAAATTTTCATTTTATAAACAGATGTAATAAATGAAATTATGAAACTAAGATATATGAGCCGTTTATTTTGAAAATAGCATAAGTCCTTAAAAAAATCAATGTAATGATAGCATGTAGGTATGTTTTTCCCCATCGTTCAAGTTTGTGAGAAGGACAAAAGACTCGAGATTCCAAGTTCAAAAGGTCATGAATACAAGCTGTACTCGCAAATTATCATTTTCACTGTCGATCTTGACTTAGGGATAGCCAACCTAAATGACGGTACAGGCCTTCGGAAAACATTATAATCACTTGCAGGCAGCACATATAAAGATTATATATCTTTTATATTAGATTTAGAACCTATTACAAACATTTATTGGAGTGAAAATTTAAAAAAACAACAACAACGGAATGAATTATTGTTGGTCTTATTATTTTTCATCACCACCGAAGCATAAGATAATTTAATAATAATAATGCAATGAATCAATGATCTTTTCCTAGGCTTCTTTCAGGGGAATACAGGTCTATTGAAATTAAATGAAATCACCGTACGTATTCTGAGTTTAATTTGTTTTGTATCCACTCACATTGAAAAAAATATATTTCCGCTTAAACATAATTTTCTGAATGGCATTAAAATGTTTATATCTGTGTGAGATGTACTTTCATGTATTTTGCGTGAGAGAGTTTGTAATATAAAATTTAGGAGCTGTTCTTGTTTTAAATTACCAAATTTTACCATCGAATTTGTTGGTACATACATTAAGTTCTTTCCTCTCCTTCATTTTACGTGTTTTCCACAAATGGAAAAAGTGCATTTACCATTAGAAAAATGTTTAGAAATTCTTTTCAATTTTTTTATTGTGACTCATTGGTACCCCAGGGGGTTCGTGGAACACAGTTTAGTGTGAGAACCTACGAACTACAAAGGAATTTGGAACTATTCCATTATGAAAAAATATATCCAAAACAATATTTAAATTTAAATCAACTTGTTATAGGTACTTTATAAATTGTAAAAAGTTTTATATTTGTTATGAAAAAAATCATATTTTAATATAATTCAGCATTAATAATAATCTATGCCCCAGGTGTCACCTACCCATGTATTATGCCCAGTAATTGGGATATGTTTGCATTTTTTTTTTTTTTTCATTCAATCGCAAATTATTTTGCAGTGAGTCTATTACCAAATTATTTGCAGTCGCATTCATGTTGTGTGTCCTAATTTGTTTGACACCTTCTTTTTGTTCCCCATACGCTGAAAACATTGTTCTGATTGGTATTAAGATTTTTATAGCTGTGTATGAAAAGTCTTGTGCATTCTGCATGAATTTATAACCCGAAACTAGAGGCCATTCTTGGTTAATTTTGAATTTTAACGTCAAATCTGTTGAATATCAATAAGTTGTTCTCTCTCCTTAATTGTAAAATTTCTCATTTATCTTTTATTCTTTTATCATATTATAATAAAAGTTCAAACCCTATTTTTGATAAAAATAATAATAATAATAATGAATAAATAATAATAAACTGGGGGTATATAGTTGGGGCCCCCAACCCTCTTCCCCTACCCACTCGAGAGGATTTTTGTCGTTAGATGGCTCTATTTAGAGTTCTACCATGCTTCAAGGCACTATACATTTTGTAACACTCAGGTCTTCGCCAGGAATCGAACCCAAGGTCCTATGGCTGGCAGTCAGCGGCACTAAAATGCTATACGGTACAGGCGGCGAAATTTTTTACAAAAAGCATCAAGGGCATGATTTTTTATAAGGGTATAATACACATTTACATTTAATTCAGTAAAATTGAAAAATTATTTAATAAAATATTTATATTTGTTGCGTTAGTTACAGTGATTATGAAATTGATAAGCAATTTCAGGCCAAATACTAAAAAATAAAATTGTATCAATACATAAAGTCTATTACTATATTAATTGAAATGGAACTATTATGCAATTACAATCTATTTCTGAAATCTTGTTTATGTTTGTAAAATTATAAAAATAAAAGAAATCTTATAAAACGTATTCCCCTAATTTTCTGACAATATTTTTAGTTAAATTATTCTTGTAAAATTTTTAGAGTGCAATTTTCTTAGCGTATTTGTTATATTGCATGCTATATATTACTGAAAAATATAAGGGGACTGAAAGGAAAAACTAATTTTTTCGAAAGGATCACTACTGATAAAAGTTTGGAAACCCTCCTTAGGGTTTCTCATACATACAAACAAACAAAGTTGCATGTCAATAATACCAACAAAAGACCCAAGATAGAGGGTTTGATAGATGTTAAATTTGTAGAGGCTCATTCTTGTTGGCAGGGGGGGGAAAGAAAGGGGAAAACTCAGGTGACGTCCTCATCATTAGTCCGTGGTGAAGAATAAAATGTATGTGCATACAAACGAATGCATTACGTTTTCCTTTTCTCTGAGAAATTTTCTCTTACTCTCTTGATGTCAGAACTACCTGGGGTTTCTATATTTATGTCATTAAAATTTTCTTTTTTTCTTTTTGTCTTTCTTTTCGCTTTCCCCTTTCCTTTCTTCAAAAGAGAAATACAAAATCTGCTTTAGGTACAAAAGCAAAATAAAACATCACGAATATTATTATTATTATTTTTTAAATAGAATGTATCGAAGAGAAAATGTCGTGGAAATATAAGCAATGGTGGTTAAGCAGGGCGGCTCGGCTGCATTAACTGACCCTCGTCCGGGGTGGCATTTGATCGAATTTGAAAAGAAATGGTTTGTTGTCAAACCATTTGATATATTTTCTGAAATATTATTGGGTGTGAATTTAGTGCATTACATTTAACGTATCTTATTTTTATTTTGTACTCTGTATATTTAATGACAGTTTTCTTTGTGTTTAAACTTGAAGGGTTTGAGGCGGAGTATTACGTTAAAGCATGAAAATTCTATCATTACACATCTTTCCCCAGTTCTCCCCACCCCGGAGTGCGAGGTTACATAACGGACATTCCTTTCACCCTTACGATGTCCGGTGTCAGCTTTTCTTTATCCAAATGAGGACAAGGGAAGTAATAAGATGTTTTGGGATAGACATGAGAACTACAGGAGATGTTTTATTTTAGTCTTGAGTGTAGTTACTATAATAAAAAAAAAAAAAAACAAAAGCTTCTGTGATCTCACCATCAGTAGACTATTTTTCGAAGAAATTGGCCTGCTGAAATTGACAATTCTTCATACACCATTCATTTGATATAATAACAAGTAATAATGTTCCACTTCAAATTGTTTTGAATCTTTGTGATGCCGCAGGCTCACGCGTCCTTCTAACATAACCTGTGTTCTTTGACGGCCAAGATTAATGGCACTTCCAACCCAAATCCAAGAATTGAAACGAAAGTATAGATGCAAATAAGATAGCCTTTAAAAGGACAAATTTTAGTAAGCGGGAAGGCAATTTAAGAAATTCAGTTCGGAAAGGTAGAAGTGAAAGTTGCGGCCTCCCAAAAGGAATCACGGAGATCCGCCATTCAAAGGTGCATACTATTGCACTCGAGCCCCTTGAATATCGGGGATTAAACGTGGGAAATTAAAAGGTAGGACAAATCCCCGATACAAAAAAAGCGTAATTTTTGGTTGAGAGTAGGCGGTAATATAATTTTTAGATAAGGGCCCCAATTGGCGATCCGTGTTAACTCGGCTACGTGTTTTGGTTTATTCCCCAAAATTAAGTTTGCCAAATAAAAGAAATTTATTAAAACTCAAAAAGTCTATTAAAACCCCAAAAATGTCCTTTTTTGAAATCCCCCCCTCAACACGGCCCACAATGGTTTTGAAAAAAGATCGACCATATACATTTTTAAAGACATAAAATAATATATATATATATTGTGTTGAGGTTTTTTTTTTTGTGTGGAGAGAGAGAGAGAGGGGCGGGACATTGGGAGGGGGGCGGAATTTTTTTTTTTTGTCGGGGACTGGGGGGCCGCCCCGGGCAAAAAAGTTAATTTTGGGTAACCAATAAAAATCTTTTAAATATATCACAGTTAAAAATAATTTTAACTAAGATTAACGAGTAAAAAAAAAAGGTGGAAAAACAAAAAAATTTTCCTGTAGTTTTCATTTTATTTTTAATTTTTTTTTCCCCAATTATTGAAAAAGGGCTATAACCCACTTTTAGCACAAAAAAAAAGAACAAATTTAAGGGGGGCGTTATCTGACAAAAAAAAGATAAACTTTAAAATAAAAAAAAAAATGAGCAAAAAAATTTTGGGGTTCACAGTTGGGTACTGTTTTATTTAAAATAAATGACTACTTAAGAACTTAAAGGGTTGTAGTTCTAGAAACACCGAATTTTAAAAAAAAATTTTTTTTCCCCAAAAAGTAAGAAAAACCTGGGGTAAACCATTTCAAAACATAAAAGCATTGTACCACAATTTAAGTTCCTTTTGTAAAAAAAAAAGGGCGCTTTTACCGCGAAAGTACCTAAAATTAAAATGCAGCGAAGTTTGATGAGCGTTTTACCCGGGTTTTCGTATTAAAAAACCCTAATCCATATCCAAATAATATACTGCTCACTTTTGTTAATAAACTTGTTTAAAAGTAATTTTATATATTTTTTTTAGTTAAAATAAATTTAAAAAAAAAGTTTCCCTAAAACAAGGGGATTTTTAAAAAAATGCAAATAAAGCTGCTTCACACCAAGGCATCAGGGCGACGTTGAACGTTGGGAATCAGAACTTCAAAAGCCCGATTGGAGTCTCTGATTCTGCTATCCAAACTTTCCCAGGAATGAAGGACTTTGGTACTCCCTTTTTTTTTTAACCCCAAATTTCTAAAAAAAACATTTCTCTTACAACCCACCCAAAAGAGTCTAAATACCTTGCAATGGAAAATACTGAGAAAATTTTATGTATCCTTCCCCAAAAAGGCAGGTTACAAGTTTATTTTTCCCCCCTTTCCAAATGTGTAATGTTAACTTAATAATTACTCAAAAAAATTAAATTTAAAAAAATTTTAAAAGTATGCGCGTTTAAAGAGCATAAGCAAAAATTTTTCCTGTTTTTACTTTTTTTATCGATAATTTAAAATATTTTTATGATCATTTTAATGCACTAGATATGAATTTTCAGATCTTTAAATAATATTTAAAATACTTGAAATTTTTTTTAAAAAAACGAAATAATGGAAGTTAATTTTTCGCTTTGGATGCAATTCTGTTCGTCATGGTCTCGATTCATCACTAGAGGGCACTGCGATCGGCGTGTATCACGTGATTTTCCATGTGTGATCAAGTAAACAATAACAGCCGATCCTTTTACTTGTCGCTCTTTCGAATTTGCTAATATTATTTTTTTATTCTTTAAATTCTTTTTTAAAACTTTAAATATTTTTAATATATTTTCTAGTCTTTTAGTTTTTCTTTCGTGACTAAATATATATATAGTTTTAGTTAAAGTATTAGATTTAAGTTTAGTTTATTCTTCTATTCTTTAGCTTCGTGCTTTTGTATACTTTTAGGTTCAGTAATTCTTTTTTTTATTAGTGCCAGCCACATTGTGATTTAAATAATTATGCAACGCTCTATTGAACAAAATTTTTTTGCCACTTAATATTGTGATTGCGTCATACGTGTATACAAATTTATATTTAATAAAAAGTAACTAAAGTAAAATTTTTCTTTGTTGATCTGATAAGGAATTGACATAAATTTTGTTTATATTATTTGTTTTAACATGTAAAATATTACAATGGACTAAATTCATATGACATTATGATCTAGTGATATTTGTTTTCAATTATTTCCCGCCTAACACAAAACACTCAAGTTTCAATGTTTGTATATATACATAGAATAATATATAGTTAAATTGAAACATTATATTACAGATTTCTTATGTTACTTTGTTAAAGGGGGCATGAAAATTAACAACAAACATGTTATAATAAATACACTTCAACTTTGTTTTCGAAAGGAATCACTAGTGATAAAAGTTTGGAAAACCCTCTCCTTAGGGTTTCAATAATACAAACAAACAAATTGTATGGCAATAATACCAACAAAAAGACCCAAGGATGTGGAGGGGCTCTGATAGGATGTGCTAAATTTGTAGAGGCTCATTCTTGTTGGGTATGGGAAAGAAAGGGGAAAACTCAGGTGACGTGTCCTCATCATTAGTCCGTGGTGAAGAATAAAATGTATGTGCATTAAAACGAATGCATTATGTTTTCCTTTCTCTGAGAAATTTTCTCTTACTCTCTTGATGTCAGAACTTCCTGGGGTTTCTATATTTATGTCATTAAAATTTTCTTTTTTTCTTTTTGTCTTTCTTTTCGCTTTCCCCTTTCCTTTCTTCAAAAGAGAAATACAAAATCTGCTTTAGGTACAAAAGCAAAATAAAACATCACGAATATTATTATTATTATTTTTTAAATAGAATGTATCGAAGAGAAAATGTCGTGGAAATATAAGCAATGGTGGTTAAGCAGGGCGGCTCGGCTGCATTAACTGACCCTCGTCCGGGGTGGCATTTGATCGAATTTGAAAAGAAATGGTTTGTTGTCAAACCATTTGATATATTTTCTGAAATATTATTGGGTGTGAATTTAGTGCATTACATTTAACGTATCTTATTTTTATTTTGTACTCTGTATATTTAATGACAGTTTTCTTTGTGTTTAAACTTGAAGGGTTTGAGGCGGAGTATTACGTTAAAGCATGAAAATTCTATCATTACACATCTTTCCCCAGTTCTCCCCACCCCGGAGTGCGAGGTTACATAACGGACATTCCTTTCACCCTTACGATGTCCGGTGTCAGCTTTTCTTTATCCAAATGAGGACAAGGGAAGTAATAAGATGTTTTGGGATAGACATGAGAACTACAGGAGATGTTTTATTTTAGTCTTGAGTGTAGTTACTATAATAAAAAAAAAAAAAAACAAAAGCTTCTGTGATCTCACCATCAGTAGACTATTTTTCGAAGAAATTGGCCTGCTGAAATTGACAATTCTTCATACACCATTCATTTGATATAATAACAAGTAATAATGTTCCACTTCAAATTGTTTTGAATCTTTGTGATGCCGCAGGCTCACGCGTCCTTCTAACATAACCTGTGTTCTTTGACGGCCAAGATTAATGGCACTTCCAACCCAAATCCAAGAATTGAAACGAAAGTATAGATGCAAATAAGATAGCCTTTAAAAGGACAGAAGTTTTAGTAAGCGGGAAGGCAATTTAGAGAAAGTTCAGTTCGGAAAGCAGTAGAAGTGTAAGTTGACGGCTCACCATGAATCACGGAGATCCGCCATTACCATAAGGTGCATAGCTACTCATTGCACTCTCGAGCCCACCTTCGAATATCTGGATTGAACTGCTGGTGAAAATTCATGTAGGACAAATCCTTTTGATACAAGAAAGCGTAATAGTATTAGGATTGAGAGTAGGCGGATAATATAATTATTTAGATAAGCGGATCCAATTGCGCGATCCGTGTTAACTTTCATGGCTACGTAAGCCTTTTGGCTTATTCCTCACTTAATATAAGTTTGCTCAATATATAAGTAATTCTTATTAAAACTCTTAATAAAAAGTCATATTAAGAATCCTAAAAATGTCTTCATTTCCGAGAATCCCTCACCTCTAACTTACGCTGACCCACAATGGTAGGGTTGACAAAGATCGACCATATCACACTTTTAAGACATAAAATAATATATATATATATGTGTGTGTGTGTAGGTGTGTGTGTGTATAGAGAGAGAGAGAGAGGGGCGGCACATTGGAGAGAGGGCGAATTTTTTCTTTATTTTTGTTCAGTGGGTAAAACTGTTAGAGCCCGCCCTGGGTACAAGAGAATGCATTCATATTTAGGAATAACCACAATAAAAATCTTAAGTATATCACAGTTAACAAAAATAATTTTAACTAAGATTAACGAGTAAAAAAAAAAAAAAGAAAGAGGTGGAAAATCAAAAAAATATTTCCTGTAGTACTACATTTTACCTTTTTATAATTAAATTTTAAAAAATTCTCACTAATTATGTAAAATGCGGTGAAGCTATAACGCGCACTTTTAGCACAAAAAATAAGAACGAAATTTAAGGGGCGCCGCTTATACGTCAAGTACAAAAAAATGATAGCTCTTTTTTTTAAAATAAAAAAAGAAAATGAGCAATAAAAAAAATCTTTTCTCAGGACTTCTACTTAGATTGGAGTACTGTTGTGGATTTAAAAATAAATGACATACTTAATGAACTTAAAGGGTTGTAGTTCTAGGTAGCTACACCACCTGAGATTTTAAAAAAAACCTTAATTTTTCCAAAACGTAAGATAATACCTGAGTAAACCATTTCAAAACATAAAAAGCATTTCGAATACGCACACTTAAGTTCCTTCCTTGTAAAGGAGGCGCTATACCGCGAATGTACCTAAAAATTAAAATGCAGCCTTTTGAGAGTAGATGAGCGTTATACACCGGATTTTGCTGTGCATTAAAACCTCTAATCCTTATATCCAAATAATACTCACTGCTCACTTTAGTGATTAATAAAGCTTGTTTAGAGTAATTTTATATATTTTTTTCAGTTAAAATAATATTAAAAAAAGATAGTTTCCCTCACAATTCGTAGGCGTACTTTTTAAAACTGCAAATAAAGCTGCATTCACACCAAGGCAGTCATGTCGACGTTGAACGTTTCGGCTAATCAGAACTTCAACGCGTCTGATTGGCGAAGTCTCTGATTGGCTAGACGTAGTCCAAACTTTCCTAGGAATGAAGGGACTTTAGGTACTCGTTTCTTTCTTTCTTTTTTTTTCTTTTAACCCCCAACAATTTCTAAGAAAACTACATTTCGTCTACAACCCACCAAACGAGCTTCGCTAAATCACCATTCGTCAATGGAACATACCGTGGAGAAATTTCATGTATCCTTCCGCAAGAAGGCAGAGTTAAGGCAAGTTTATTTTCCCCTCTTTCCAAAATGTGTAATGTTAACTTAATAATTACTCGCAAAAAAATTAATTAAAAATTTCTTTTTAAAGTATGCGCGTTTGAAAAGAGCATAAGCTAAAGGAAATTTTTCCTGTTTTTACTTTTTTTATCCGATAATTTGTAAAATATTTTATGATCATTTTAATGCACTAGATATGCACTTTCAGATCTTTAAATAATATTTAAAAAATACTTTGTGAAATTTTTTAAAAATCGAAATAATGAAGAATTTCAATTTTTCAGCTTCTGGATGTAATTTCTCCCGTTCTGTGCAATGGTCTCGATTCATCACTTCAGAGGGCACTGCGATCGGCGTGTATCGTACGTGATTTTCCATGTGTGATCAAGTAAACAATAACAGCTGATCACTTTATACTTGTGCGCTAACTTCGGAATGCTAATAACTTATTTTATATTCTTTTAATTTTTAATACTTTAAATATTTTTAATATATTTCTAGTCTTTTAGTTTTTCTTTTCAGACTAAATATATATATAGTTTTAGTTAAAGTATTAGATTTCCAGTTTAGTTTTATTCTTCTATTCTTAGCTTCGTGCTTTTGTATACCTTCTAGGTTCAGTACTTTTATTAGCGCCGTTACATTGTGATTTAAATAATTATGCAAATTTCTCTATTGAACAAAATTCTTTTGCCACTTAATATTGTGATTGCGTCATACGTGTATACAAATTTATATTTAATAAAAAAGTAAACTAAAGTAAAATTTTTCTTTGTTGATCTGATAAGGAATTGAGACATAAATTTTGTTTATATTATTTGTTTTAACATACAAAATATTACAATGGACTAAATTCATATGACATTATGATCTAGTGATATTTGTTTTCAATTATTTCCCGCCTTAACACAACACTGTTTCAAATGTTTCTGTATATATACAGAATAAGTATATAGTTAAATTGAAACATTATATTACGAGATTTATGTTACATTTGTTAAAGGGTCATGAAATTCATACAACAAAACATGTTATAATAAATACACTGTCAATTGTAAATTTATATGAAAGAGTACCTTCAAAAAATATTTTGAGTATTGTTTGATTCTTTTGAAACAACTCTTTCCAGCTGTGCAACTCGCTTGTCAGGGGATAATTTGTGTTACTAGAAGCCTAGAAGCGTAAATTGGGAATTTTACTCCTTTTAAAAAAAGAGGCTTTTAATTTACAATCAATTTTGCTCCACCCCCTTTCTTCACTAAGAACCCTTTATCAGCCATGCACAACATCATTTGTCTGTAGCCATCCATTGGCTTACTTCAAAGAAAAATTCGTCTGAAATTTTGCCACAATGTAAATGTGATACAAAAAAGCAGATAATTTTTGTAATGACTAAATGTCATTTGTTGCTGTAAATGATGGTTGAAGCGAAATCTGGAAATTTGTACAGTCACGATCACTTGCCAATCTTTATTCCTCAGCACCAAAGGTTTTGGCATTACTCAAAACAACAGTCTTCTCTTTGTGAAAAGTGTCTAATAATTTAAATTTTTCATGAAAAACTATTATAACCAGATTGTACCTGAGATGATATTGTAAGTGATGAAAATTTAATAAATCTATTGTGTGTGTGTGTGTGTATTGCATACCTGTCCTTAATTTTACTAAAAACAAAAGAAAAAATATATCAATGGTTGATATAATTCTGCATTTATTTTAATTAGAATATTTTAAAACAGCGTGAACTCTGAACATAGAAATGTTCTATAATGCGAACTACATCTAATTTAACATCTTAGCTACAAAGTAAGAATTAATGTGCTATTCAAATAATTGCAAATAAACACTTTTGGCGTAGATCAACACTCGCGCACGAATTGTTACAATAAGCAATTCGCTTGCAAAAAATAACTGGCTATGTTATCCTTGTGCAATTCAAAGAATTGCTGAATAAGAATTGTATAATTCAAATAAATGAAAATAAACAGTGACGTACACAGACTACTTTGCTGAGAGGTTATATTTCTAAAAGAATGTTGCGCATTACAAAAACTAATGAATTTAATTCTCTGCATGCTTACTACTAATATTTTTAACAGCCAAGAGAGCTGGTTCATTGACACTATCCAGTTTGTGCTTCTATAATCAATTCTTACTTCTTATAGTGATTTCCTCTTATAGCCCCTCGAGAGAAATTTTCTTTTGACTGTGCAAAATTTATGTACATATTTACTCATAATATGCAGGAATCAATTTAATTTCTTTTGGCCTACTTTCCAACTCAATACATAATTCAATGCATCTAAATTTTTTAATTCCTCTTTCCCCTTTGTATTTGTACATTCTTTTTTCCGTAAGATACTTTTATAATTAAAGTGCTATTGAAACAACAACTTTTATTATATAAGTACATGTGTTTTGTTTGCTCTCTGAACAAATGGATAGGGAAGTTTTGTTCCTATTGCACGTTAATTTTTCATCATATCTAGCTTCCCTTTGACATTTCTCAAAATAATTCTTTATAATCGCTCGTGACATGGTCTACAAATCATATATAAATTAAGATATTAATATACATATATTGTTATTTCTTAAACATGATATTATTTATAAATAAGTATCCTGTAAAGCATGGCCCCAAAATGTAATTTCCCTGCCAACTTTAATTGGGTATAATTAATCTTATTGGCATAAAATTGAAATAATGAAAATTTTTCTGCTATTAGTTTTTTAAGTACAAGGAAGTTAGAATTTGATTTGATGACGAACACTTCAGCAATTAAATACTAATCCGTATATAGTAAGAATAAAGAAATGAAAAATACTTAGATGTATTTCTCATGTATTTTCCTTTTCTTATACTCTTTCACTATAAAATAAGCTATTAGGTGTAATAAGTGCATACAATTCAGAAATTAAACACACTGATTAATCTTAAAACTATCCAAAAAATTACCGAAATGTAAATAAGTACTTTTCACATATTTATAACTATTTTTCTTAGTTAAATAGGGAAAAGTAATACAATATCTAGTATAATGTGAAGTTTTATATGTAAAATAAGTACATGCAGTGTATATGTAATTATATTCCTAAATAATATGCACTTAACAAAACACAATTATTTAAAAATTTCCAAAATATTTTGTCATTACTTTTCATTTGATAAACAATAAAACCAATACAGTTATGATAATAGATGTTCTTGATTTTAAATATTCTATTAGTCGCCAAACCGCGATAAGCAAGCTATTGTGTCACCCTTTATCTAAATGAATCAAAAGAGTTTACAAGGTATTTTGCAAAGATACTGAACATTACATCCGGAAGTACTGTTGGGTTCCAGGTAAATGTTGTTGTTTACAAAGTAGAACTTGTCTATAGTTATTTTTAAAAAAATAAATAAAAAAAAAACGTTGGTGATCAACGCATAATAACTCATTAGTTACATGCATTAGAATAGATCACAAATTACCCTGATCTTGTTTTCTTTCGTTTGCAAAATTAAAATTTTTGAATTCGAAATGCTCAGTTATTCCCTCTTTTAAAATTTAAAAATACCCCCATTTGTAAAAAAAAAATATTAAAAAAGTAAAAAATAAATTTAAAAAAGTTTTTTTTTTAAAAAACATTTTTCCAAAGGTTCAAAAGTCCCTTTTTGGGAAAATTTTTTTAATTTTTCATTACATTCCCTTCTCATTAAAAAGTATCAAAATGTAAATATGGGAAAAAAAAAAAACCATGGAAAAAATTACGCTGGTTTAGGGTGCGTGTAAAGGGAGCCTTAAAATGCGTTTACGAAGAAAAATTTTTAAAATTTTAAAAAGTTTTTAAATTCAAAAAACATTTTTCAAATTTCCCTAACAAAACAAAAGCTTTTTCCCCCTTTTCTTTTTAAAAAATTTTAAAATATCAGGATGGAAATTTTTATTTTTTTTATTTTTGCGTTATTAAATTTCGCAACGTTAAAAAAAAAACACTTTTGAGTTCCCCCCACCCGGGAAATTCCTCTTCGGCACGGTCAAAGGAAAAAAAGGGTTTCTTGTCATTGGTGATGTGCATGACGTATTATTTTTTTTGGCGTTATAGCATTTTCTATCCCCAGTGATTCTAAAAAAAGTTTTTCCCATTTGGGGGAAAATTTTTTTCACAGTTTTTCTTTTGTGTCGAGTATAATAGTTAAATTCCCTTGCGTATGAAATTTTCCTGTAAAAAAAACAATTTGTTCTTTTTTTTTTACCCCTAAATCAAAATATTTTTTTAAAGGTTTAATTTTTTTGGGGAAAAATATATATTTGAGCTTGAAATAGGAAACAATTACAAATAAAAAAAAAAATTTTTATAAAGTTTTTAATAATCCATTTACGTGATTAAATCTTTGAAAATGAATTACATGTTTGAGTTTTATCCTTTTGTAAGAAAAAAAGTCAATAATAAATAAAAAAATTTATTTTTTTTTATAATATTATTATTTAATATTAATGTACATTTTAAAAAGGGAAATGAATTTTCTTATATCAGATTAATTTTTACACAAGTGATATTTTAAATTATTACTTTTTTCATTTTTTTAATTAGTGATTTGTTTTATGTATTTTAAAAACCTTTTTTTTCACATTTTTAAAAATTGTTAAAACTCTATTTCCTTTTTTAAAATTTTGAATTAAATTTCGCAAAAGTTTATATTATAAACTAAACTATATAAATAAACTCATGCTTAAATTTTTTTTTTTCTTCTTTTAAAATACTATAAATAGATTCATTTTATTTTTAAAAAAACCTCACGTTCTAACTTCCACATCACATCCTTTTTTTTCGTTTTTAGTT
>BMAV01007157.1:0-116495 GCA_019973955.1 Trichonephila inaurata madagascariensis
TCAAAAAAGAATGGCCTTTTTATAAATGTACATTTAAATCACTTTACTTAGAGCTAGAATAAATTATTGGTACTTGAGGTTCAGGAAAATAAATGAAAGGTTAAATTTATACTCATAATTCCTAATGGAAAGGATTAAAAAATAGAATACCCCCTTTAAGTTTTTATAAAGGGCCCTTACTAACCCCTTATCTGTGATAATGTAAATTTTAGTAATTCAATAAAATATATATTACACCAAGTAGGACAATGGTTTTTAAATTTATGTGGTAAAATTTACACATCATAAATAGTTGAATTATAAATATGTATTTAAAATATTTACGGAAAAATTTGCAGCAAAATTACAGGAATTTGGGGAAAAAAAAAATAAAAGGGGGTCTTTTTTCCTAAATGTTAAAATTTTTTTTTTTTATCATAACCTTCATATAATTTAAAAATATTTTAGGATTGCTATGACTAATACTTGAACAAAAAAAGAAAAAAAAAATTAAAAGAAATTATAGTATAAAAGAAGCATTTATAATAGTTTCAACACTGAACAAATTTCAAAGTATAAAATCTGTTTAAAAAACTTGATTTCTTATAAAATGGTTTATCGTTTAAAAATTTTTTGATACCACATAAGTAAAACTGAATGGAAAACAAACGAATTTATTTTATGATGTTTGGAAAAAAAATAACCCGAATTTTTTTGATCCGTTCATTTTCAAATAATAATTCAAAGAAAATAAAATCCAGTCAGAAAAGTATTTATTTAACAATAAATAGTAACACAAATTACATTGATCGCAATAAAATTACGTAACGTAAAACAAAATAAGATATTATTTAAATCAAGTAACAAAAAATAAGTAAAAAAAGGAACATTCCCTACTTAGACCTCTAATTCAGCGCAATTCAATTTTTATCGGAAAATGATAAATTAAAAACATCACCTAATATCTATTATTATCTATAGCAACTAAAATTAACAAAGAATCAAATTCGATGAAATAATTAGTTGTTTAAAAACTTTACGTTACATCAATGATTATATAAATAACAATTCGATTTATAGATGTGTAATTTCTTTAAAAACTTTGATTTATAAGCAGTGGTGGGTTTCAATCAAAAAGGGAAACAAAGGCTCCATATAAATCCCTTCAGAAAGGTATAAATACAATCTAAAACTACATTAACAATGTGGGATTTCTATGATATTTGATATGATTTATTAATATATAAGTTAAAGTTTTCCACTAAAGGTTAAGGGAATATGTTTTGGACCTTTACATTTCAATTTCTTTCTTTCTTTTTTTTTTAATCTTTTATATAAGTTAAATCAAATTTGATCGGGCAACAATTCAGTTTACTTGTTCATGTTATATTCATATTAAACTCGTATAAATACAATGTCAGTGAAACAATTTTCATATTCTATATAAAATTGATCTGGAATTACAATAAATACCAGAACTTGTATAATTAAGAGAAATATATTATACTTTTCTTTATAAAAACATAAGTGTTCTCTATAAAAATGACTAACTCATCAAAAGAAATTTTTTTTTCTGCAGGAGAAAGAGCTGTTTAATTTCAAAGCTATGCTCTGATGTTTCTGATAGTAGGGTTCAGAAGAAAAGGAAAATAGTATGAGGCATTCTATCAGATATGCAATGTTATACAATGATATGATGTTTAAAAAGTATCCGATCTTTTACCAGAAAAGGACCTTAATTACTTTGAGGAGTGAGTGATAGTAACGTCCACACCATTCAGCTACTTGAGGAATTTTGGCGACAAACCTCGTATTTTTTTTTACTTTTAGGAATTAGGATTCTAATTAAGTTTATAATGTAGGCTTCTTGCACATTCAGACACTTGGCCCAGTATTCCATCCATTGACGAAAACACGTCTAAAGAACTTCCTTTGGCATGGTGTTCAAATCCGCCATCGCGTTTTGCCTTACGTCATCTCTACTCTGAAAACGTGATTCTTTCAATGACATTTTAATTTTCAGGTATAATCAGAAGTCACAAGAAGCCAGGTTCAGATTTAATAGGTACTGTCCAACTGCAAGACTGAGTTATTTCAGTTCCACCGACAAAAGTTTATGAACAAATTTCACCTGTCACTCTGTGCATGATCACATAAAATTGCATAGTTCGAATCTGCACTGATCTCAATTTGTTCTACAGTCTCTTGTACAGTCAAGCGACGATCTTGAGTTGTTGAACTTTTTTGTTCAAACAATTAAATCTCTCCAGCAAGGAAATTCAATAATTTACAAAAAATAGCTGTGAATTTATTTTTAGAGTTATTTTTCAATATTTTTTCGTAATTCCGTAAATGCCCATAATTTTGAAGATGTTTGTCAAGTAAGGCGCATTAAAAAATTCAACAACTTACATTGACTCAAGAATTAAAAAATGAGAAAAGGTTTTAAACTCAAAACAAAGTTTTTCAAACAAAGGTTTTTAACTTTAAGCTGGCCTCAAAAAAAAAATCTATATTCATAGAAATGGAAGCATGGTATTTACCTATTTGGGGAAATCAAAAAAAAAAGTGAAATATTTTTTTTTATAATAAAAAAAAAATAAAATTTAAAAAAAAAGGTTTGAAATTTTATCTGTATTTTTTTTTAATCTTGGTCGGTTTTTTTTTAACATTTTTTGGTATTCAGTTTTGGCCTCTCTTTTAAAAATTTCCCAACCCCCGTAGGCCAAAATTTTAAATGCTCCTGTTGTAGAATAATACGGAAAACCCCCAAAGGTTATCATCAATACATGTACCCAACGTGCCATAGGTTCCCTTTTTCCCCTTTCCTGACCTTTATAAAAAGGGAAAATTTAGGCAAAAAACATTTTTTTTTAATTTTCGACAGATTTTTGCCCAATAGAATTATGTTGTTCTTTTAAATATTGTACTAAAGGTGCTTTTTTTTGAAAAATAAAAAAAAATTTTTTCCCCACAATTAAATGACCCAGGGGGTTTATTGGGGGTTTTTGGAATAAAAGGAAAAAATATCACGCCTAAAACTTTATCACCCCTTTAATGTTTGCAGCTAGACAAGTTTAACGAATTTATTATGTGGTTCCCCCTTTTTAAACCTGTAAAAATCCCTTCGCAAAGTAAAAAAAATCCCAAATTAAAGTTATGGAATGGGGAATTAAAATTCAGGTTTTATTTTTTTTAAACTAAAAAAAGGGAAAAACTTGGGGGTTGGAAATAAATGAAAATTTTTCTTGTTTTTTTAACCCCTACCCCATAATCTTTTAAAAGAATTTTTAAAAAATGCTTCTTTCAAACAGTTTGAAGTAAAAATAACCCCCCTTAATTTAAATTTTAAAAAAAATAAAAAACTATAAAGTTTTAACCCAAAGAAATCGAAAAGGAAATTTTACCTTAGATGAAAAAACGAGGCCCAAAAAAAAAGTGATTTTTGGGTTTTAAAAAGAGAATTGAACCCCATATCATCTTTTGTTTTGGGGAAAACTCCCGGGCCTTTGGGTTTTCCCAAAAAGGGAAGGGAAAAGGGAATAAATCTCTCTCCCAAAAACCCCTGGGGTTTTTTAAATCAGAATATTTTTAATTTCAATTTTTGGATAATCATTACTAATAAAGAAAACAAACAATAAAATTTGGGAATTCTGATAGAAATTATGCCATGAAACAGGGGTATAGAGAGATTCATACTTAATTTATGTATTTGAGAATTATTTTGCTTAAAATTTGAAAAAAAAAAATTTTGAAACCAAAAACCCCTTTAAAATTTTAAAAAATAAAAAGGTAAAAAATTGTTTTTTTAAAATTCATTTTTTAACTACATGATGTCAAGAGAAAAACAATTCTTATGGGAACTAAAACTTTTTAAGACAATTAACATGTTACTTATTGAAAACTTACTGATTTTTTTTTTCAAATTCAATAAACATAAATATTAAATAATTTTTTTCCCCACATTGGCTTTTTGTTACCCAATAGTAGAACAAATCATGTTAAATTTAAGAAAAAAATTCCAAATTGACAGTGTACAATAAATCAGTCAGACCTCATATAAATGAAGTAAATTTAAACCCCAAAAAAAAGACTTCGTCTTGGAAAAATTTTGCTATAAAAAGCTTTTTTTTTTAAATTTTTTTTCCCCAAAACCACATAAAAAATAAATTTAAAATTCAAAACAATATATATTAAAAAAAATAATTATAAAACCCTTTTTTAATAAATAAAAATATATATTTTATATATCTTACCTTTTCAAAAAAAAAGAAAAAAAAAAACTTTAAAAAAATAGTTTATTTAAAAAAAACCTTTTTTCCACTTCCCGAAGAAAATTAAAAATTTTTTTCCCGATGCTCAAAACACTTACTTTTGACATTTTTTGGGTTTCTAAAGGGGGGTTACCAGTACGGCTGATCAACACCTTATGGAAAAGACACGGGGACACGAGACAACCCACTTTTGGGGGAAAGGGGGAAAATTTTTAAAGGGGAATGGATTGGGGTTAAAAAGGTTTACTTCTTGGATGGGAAAACCCCCCCAAATTTCTGCTCTCTTTAGTTAGGCACTTAAAAAAGAGTTCCAGATTTATGACCACCATAAAATGTTTAAAATAGAAAATAACTTGAAAAATGCTGAGAAATACTTTTAAAATATTAAGAAAAAAAGTTAATCACAAGAAAAAGTTCGTTATGTAGAAAACGCACTTCGATATTGCTAGGTTATTTTACGAAGAAAATCGTGAAATGTTCTTTGTTCCAGGAAAAATATCGCTATATAGAAAAATTCGCAATATAAAGGGTTGGTAATATGGAGGGTTTGACTGTAAATAAATTTAAAGGGGCCCCCTCTGGCAAATTTCACATAATCTTGCCTCAAAAAATTTCAATTCTGGTAACTGGGCAAAGTTGAATTTTAAGTTCAACTTTAGATTGTCATAAATAAATCGACAGAAAGATGCACCGGGTCCTACCGGCGCCTTTCACTAATCTTCTTGGGAAGCTCTTTTTAGCTATTTTGTATGATTATAAAAACACTTGAAGTGAAGGTGCCCTAATTTATGCAAATATGAGATGTAATTGAAAGTGAAACATAAACAGAAAGGGGGTCGATCGTCGTCAGGATGATGCCGTAGGGTGTTAGAGTTATAATAATTGAAGACATGGAAATTTTCTTTAAGAGGCATCCCGACCGAGAAAGATCATTAGTGCTGCAGATTTAACCTCCACAGATAAATGATCCACTTTATTGTAAAAAAATTTGGTGTAACGATGTTGGGGGCCCCATACCATTTCATCTCCGACCGTCAGATCCCAAACCGGAAATTTTCCCCCGGCAAAGCTAGATTACGCCTTGTTGGTCCCAGCCGACACAATAAATGTGAAATTTCAAAATTTTTTTTTTGCTCTGTCCCCTTTTAAATTTGGGGGAACACCCTGGAAAGGGGGCAGGGGTTTCCATCTTTTTTCCTTTTTATCAACCTGTTTGGGGGCTTTCGGATCTACGGCTTTTAGGGATCCTTCCGCAAAAGGCCCCCTCCTTAAAAACCCCCCCTTTCCCTTTCCCGGGGGGTTTAACCCAGGCCTACAACACAACGTCCCGCGTTTAACCAACCCCTATAATGAATGGGTGACGTTTAATTTAAAAATAAAATTTAAAGTGGGTGCTTCTTGCCAAACCCAAAATTTGATAAAAAATTTTCCCTTTAAATAAATGTGTTTTTTTTTTAAAAATATCGTTCTTATCCAAAATTACAAACCCCAAAGGGGAAACCAAAAATTATTCTTTTGTAATTTAAATTTTATGGCACTGTAAAACTGTTTTTGGGAATTTAAAATATAGGGAAAAACCCCATAGGGTTCCTTTTTTTTCCCGGTGTGAAAAAAGCCCTTGGGGGTGACCTTTGTAAAAACCTTAACATCTGGGTTGGGGAAATTTTTAAATTTTTAACCTTTAAATTTATTTTCTAAAAAATTTTTGAAATGAATATTTTTAATATTTATTTGTAGTATTGACAGTAACATTAGTTTCTACTTTGTGTTTGTCCAAATTTTATATGTCAGCAACTTCATTAATACTAAACCAAAAATTTAAAAATAAATACATTTTTCTTTCTTATTCGTTTTTACGTTTACTTATTTATTTAAAATTATCGGTCCTTTTTCCTTTCCACCCGTTTTTCACAAGCCACGTGCTCAATGCATTGGGGGAAAAAAAAAAATGTATAAAATAAAAACAAATTCTCTGAAATAAAAAAAATCTTTCAAAACTGATGTAATCCCGGGGTATGCTTTGTGGAACCCTAAAGTTCAATGGAACCCGGTTTGAAGACCACTGATATAGAGAATATGTTAATGAAGTCTTCTTCAAAATGATTCTACTCTTGAAAAACACTGTAATAATACAAATAACAGACAATTAGCGATGATTCAATTTGTGGATGATGCATAAAATTGTAGTAATAATGCATCACGTTTGTTAGAAAGTTATTATATGAGAAAGTATGATTCTAAATCACACGCATCCATAGATCTATTAGCGAGCATGATAGTTCTGAATAGGTAGATTTTCAAAACAATCCATGATCATATATGCACAGTTTTCACTGAAAAATGAAACCTTAATAATTCAAAATAAATTGCAATTACTGGCGTTTTATCTGAAGCACATTTCAGTCGGTATATTGTGAAGACAAGTTGACTAAAATGAACTTTATTCTATATGCCCGATTTTTTTTTTGAATACTCTAACTAAAGAATGATTTTTTTATAAATTTGAGAAAAAAAAAGTTATATGTACTACATTGTTATATCATAAATTAGGACTTAAAATTTTGCGTTCAGAGAATTAATTATTATTAAAAATATTATAAAACGGAGCAGTGTAATAGCTACAATCCGATTTACTAAAACTTATAATGAAGTAGAAACTAAAGACATAGAGAACTCTTTCACTCAATAACATTTTATTCCCATAGGAGTCAATAAGAACTTTCGTTCTTCCCAATGTTTTCCCTTTAGAACTCAATTAACCAGTAATGTTTATTCAATCACACACACACACAGATTCAAAGTAGTATCCAAGACTTTCATCGGATATTTCTTTCGAACAGATTTCTATTATAATGGAGACTTGGTGGATTTCTACAAGATATCTCGTTTCTTATTAGGTAGCTGTTATTTCATGAAATAATTTGTTTTACTTCGAATTAATTAAAAGAAATAATTAATAATTATAATTCTTTTATAAGAAATTTCTGTAACTTAATGCATTAGAAGCTAGTTATTTATTTTGCTTATGAATTAAAGAAAAACAACCAGAGTAATAATGTAATAAAGCGTATTTTTTAGAAGTAATTTAATTGGTATTAATATTTTAACCAAACAATATAATGAGATAATATAATGAAAATTAGCATTGATATAACAAATAAAAATAATTAGTAATTAAATTAGTTACTTCCGTAATGAAATAATTAATTTTACAACTATCGGAACCCATTTCCGGAAATAATATAATGGAGCAGACTTAAATGAAAGTTGTCAAAAAAAAAGGACTCCCATTTTAAGATAACTACAGCATCTTTCAGCTTCAAGTATAGAGTTACCATTTTTAAAAAATTTACCACTAAACAATTTTATTTCGCCCTTATATTATTTGTATTTTTGCTAAATACATTTGGGGATTACGTGTGTTTAACTGTGTGTGTATGAAATGATAAAATTAATATTTTAGATTTATATGAATTTGAATTGGAATTGATTTTCGTTACAATAGTATTCAAATTTAATTATTTCCAACTTGTTAAATCAATGTTAGAAAACAAATGAAAGAAACTCGTATTTTATACTTAGATCTGTTGTCCCTTGACTTAAATTTAATTTTACTCCTATTTATTTAAGATACATGAATTTCAATTTTATTCAGTGGATCGTAATTTTAATTTGTAAATAACTTATTAAGCGTATATAAAGCTTCACTGCATCATAATTGCGGGTCAATGATGTATTTTAAATTATTAATAAATATATGGTGAAACATTTGACAATTTTTAACACGCTTTTATTTTTAACACGCCTTTATGTAACGGAATTTTTAACTCGATTTTTACCCATTTTAAAAGATCGAATTAATTCGAAATTTTGCACAATTGTCAAGGACCGATGATAATGCAACAATTTAGTAATTTTGTTCTATTGTCCAGATCAGGATCATCAGGATTAGCGCTTTCCCGTTTCCAGATTAAGCGACTAAATCCAGATCCCATTTCTAGATTCGGTGACTAATTTCAGATTTGGCAATTAAAATTTTAAATTACAACCCTAAAGCGAAAACACCCATGGTTAATACAAATACAACAAACAAAAATTTTTCTTTATGTGAAAATAAATGATAGTTTAAAATATTAAAAAATACGCTTTTATTGTAGATCAAACTAGAGTGAAAATAAATTATAGTTATAAAAAAACTAAAAAACAACTTTTTATATTAAAAGGAACTAAAAAGTAAAATATAATTCTTAATATAAGAATAAAATGATTAATTAGAATATTAATGTCATTGCGTGAAAGTGTGGGGTGCTCGATATCAATTGTTAAAATTTCTCACCATTCTATTTCGAAATGCAGAGTTAGTGTAAAAATGTAGTATAAATCACCCACAATTTTACCACAATGACATTAATTTTCTCGTTAATAATTTTATTCTTATATTAAGAACTATGCTTTACTCTAGTTTGATTAACTAAAAAACAGTGTTTTTTTAGTTTTTTTAAACTATAATTTATTATAATGATAAATTTCTAATGTTGTCTAGTTTCTTCAAGCACCGCAAAAACTATAAATAAAAATTTTTAAATTATTTTTAGTATATCCGTTCATGTGGGTGCATTAAAACATTTATTTTAATTTTAAACATTAATTTGAAATTTTTACATTGGTATCTCGTTATTTCTATTAATTGGCATATTGAATAAAGTAAATCACAAAGAAAACCTATTTTTAGATGCATCATTGATTCTTAAATGGTATTAATATTTCAGTCTAAAAATGTCACTCCCTCTCTCTTTTCATGAATTTTGACATAATATTATTTCTCGTAGCATTTCAACATTTCTTTCCTCTGTATACACAGTGGGTCAAGTAAGTTTTAAGTCTCGTCCAGATCTGAGGTTCTAATGACAACATGAGAGTAAATGCATATGTGTCATAACGTACATTGTCTGCTGATACACTGTCAACAAGTTCTGCGCATTTAGTTAACTACCTGAGGAAAGATGAGTATTCATTGCAGAAATGAATTTTTTCATGTTAATTTTTTTGACGAACAGAGCTGTGATTAAATTTAGCACAAAACTTGGTAAAAGAGATTCTTAAACATACCAACTCGTGAAACAAGTTTACTGTGACTGCTGTATAAGTAGATAAAATGTTTTTTGTGTAGTACAGAAGTTTTTTGCATCGAAAAAATACGGTAAAATATTATCAGTTTCATCTAGTTCAATTGAAATCACTGAGAAAGTACGAAATTTCGTAACAAACGATGATTGAAATTTTTGAATCTTTAAGCACCAACAAAGAAATTATTCCAAAAAATTTTCATGAAAATTTGGCGAAACGAAAGCGTGGACTAAATTTGTTCCAAACACTTTAAACCCTAAAAAATAGGCTATGAGAAGTGTACATTGTAGAGATTTTATTTCAGCCACTGGAAGTGATCCATATTTCTCGAAGTTCATTGTAATAGGTAATGAATCCTGGTGTTTCCAAAATGATTCCGAAACAAAGCGAGAAATAGCGAAGTGGAAATCACAAATTCACCGCATGCCAAAAAATCAAGAAAAGTTCCATCTAAAATCTAAAAATTGCTCATTACATTCCTCAATAGTAAAGATATTTTCCGCAAAGAATTTGTTGCAATTGGCCAAACAGTTACAGATCAGTACTACGTAGCTATGTTAAAGCATTTGATGGTCAAAATTCATGCAGAATATTGGACTGAAAGCAGTTGGTGTGTGTTACACGACAATGCACCCGGTCACACCTCCTTTATTGCTCATCGATTTTTGTCAAAGAAGTCTGTATGTTAAACCATTCATTATATTCACATGATTTAGCATCTGTTACTATTTCTTATTCCCAAAACTTAAAATAAAGTAAAAAAGACGTTATTTTGCTGATATTTCAACCATACAAGTAGCTTCGACGCATGCTTTTCAGGCAATATATTATAAAATATATAAATATATATATATATATATATATATATATTGTATATATATATATATATATATATATATATATATAAACTCACGGCAACATACACACACCGCGTGAAGACAAGCTCGGCAAAGCAAAATGGTGGACGGATACAGAAGATCAATGAAAGCTATCAAAGTGATTTTGAAGCAAATTGTAACGTCTAAAAAGTGAACTACAGAAAATGAAAACAAGATACCGCAAACTTCAATCAGCATCAGGAGTTTACAGCGTTAAAGATTAAAGTTAGAAAGCACCTTTTACGTCAGAGCAGCAATTCCCAAACCATTTGTCACAGATGCTAATGCCAAATGTCGTTTGCAGTAGTGTGCCTCTCACAAAACCTGGTCTATTGATAAGTGGAAGAAAGTAATACAGTTTGACGAATCGTATTTCACACTTTTCTCTACAACAAGACGGTTGCATGTTTAAAGGACACCTGTACAACGCGTATGGCTATAAAAGTGGAAGGAGATCTGTTATGATATGTGCAGCCATGCCGTGGTTTTCTGATGGAAACCTCAAAGAAAGGAACACTGCAAATAAGTATAAAAAGATTTTAACCGCCGAGATTCATCTGTGATGCATTTTTTTCCTGAAGGAAATGGAGTTTTTCAGGACGATAATGTACCTATCCATACCATGGGACTTTCACAAACTAGATTTGGTGAATATAAGGATGAATTTAAACATCTACCTTGGTCCGCACAGTCACCCTACCTCAATATATTTGAACCATTATGGACTATTTTAGAGCGATAATATGAAATCGATATCCTCCGATCAATGTTTATTGCCTCTATTTTTTTCCTTTAAGAGCAGGATATTATTTATTCTTTGAAAAAATTCTGGATTATTAATATGGCTTTTAAATGTATTTTCTAATGAAACATTCTATGCAAAAGAACCACATACAACTCGATTGAAAGGGAATTATCTGGATTTAAATGTTAAACAAATATTAAAACCCAAGTTAAGTATTTTCTAAAGACTAAGAGAAGATATTTCGTCTACGGGAAGGTTTTTCCAGACAGAAGTATCAAAAGAACTATCAAGTGAATTATTTTATTTAAAGTATATTTTGCTTAAATATATTATGCTGATATTTTTTGTGAGTCCTATTTTACAGACCTGCAAAACTAATTAATATCTGTAAAAACTAAATTGCTGAAACTACATCCCAATAGATAAAGAAGGCTCTTGAACGTTATGCAGCAGACCGTAAAATGTATCAGTCTAACACAAGTACATTTTCAGAACTTGTTTTTAAAATAAATTAGCTTATTTTTCACATTAGTATAAAAAAAAAGCAGTCCTTATGATTCAATTATTTTTTTAAATCTATTTCTCATAAAAATAAATGTTATGCTCTGTTGAACTAAAAACGTATTTTAATTAATATATATATTTTTTTCAATTTGTGCGACAGAGATGATATATTGTTGTTAAAAGAAATCATTCTTACTTTTAGTTACCTTTTTATTGAAAATTACCATTTAAAATATTATCCTAACATTAAGTTTCAAAGACACCTATGTACAACCGTTTCATAGAAATATAATTAATAGAGAATGGCATATTTATTTTTCTTATCTGGGAGTTTTTCCATTTATATATATATATATATAAATTTTTTATGAGTATAAAGGTAAAAGGTTAGAGTTTATGGATCAATTTAATTTACAAACATATAAAAAAAAAACCTTTAAATATTTTTTGTTTGTTTCAGTAATTTTAACCATGATTAAATCAGAATTTATTATTTTATTTCATTTTTTTACAAATTAAGAGGTCTCAAGGATGTTAACTTTCTCCAGAGGGCTGAAAATATAAACAATATTGAAATATATATAACTATTTGAAATTAAAATTAAATAAATTGAGTCTCTTACACATTATTTAAAAAATGAATAAGAAAAGTATAAAATGTATTCATAATTTTAAAAGTTATAAGCATATGAAAGTAAGAAACATTTCTATAAGAAATATTAATTAAGTTTTACGTTGCACATGCTATTTTGTAAAATAGTAGATTTAGTTACTAGCAATAAGTTGATTTACAAAGTTAAATGTATCCTTATTGCACTGTAGTAATTTTATATTAGTAGAATATATAATAAATTACATTTTTTAAAAATAAAAAGTACAATTTCAAAAAGTTTTTTTAAAAATTTCAATATTTTTCAAATATTTTGAAATACACAAAGAGATATATTATTCTTAAATGATGTAGGGTTTAAAGAGTAGGATACATTTTATAATTCTATAAAGTTTTATACATTAGAGGATACTATTTTAGAAAAAGGCGTGCGCAACTCAAAAATGATTTAATATTTATTACATATTTTCATATGCTTATAATTTTTTGAATTATGATTAATTTTCATATATTTTGTACTTTTTTAAAACCATAATCCTTTGTAAATAATGTGTAAAAGATTGAAATTATTTAATTTAAATTTGAAAGAATTATACTCTTTGAAAATTGTTTATATTTTCTACCCTCGAGACAAAGTTAACACCTCTGAGACGTCTTAAGTAATTTACCGAAATACACATTTGCATTATTACCTGTGCTAGTATATGTGAATATATTCATTGTTATCTATTAGTACTATAATTAGTGTTCTTATGGAAAAAATTACTTACCACAAATTACCCATTGTTATCCTAGAAATATATCCTAATCAATTCAGTATGGTGGGGATTCTAAAAATCAATGTTTGATCTGTAATGTATCATTTTGCAGCATTTAAGCAATGACTTCTTTATACTTAGTATTTAAAGTAAAAAGAGATACAAGTTTGAGTTCAAGTTATAAGAACCCCATACTTGAAAACCTAAAAGTGAAATGATTTATCAAATAGAACTATGCAGCAAAATAAGAAAAAGTACAGTATTACGGAGACTATAAAAACTCTATATAAAAAACAAACATAAACTGAAATATGAAAGATATCATAGACATGGTATTTAAAAATAGCCATCTGTGTAATCTGATAGTTTTCCTTTCTCTTGTAATAGAAATTATTCGTATTCATATTGTAATGAGAAATTGCTTTATATTATTCATTGAGTTAAAACAAATCAGAAAAACAATGGAATTATTTTATGCATAATTTAAAAAAACTATAATAATAATAAATGTCTAGTTTTAAGTATATAAATACAGTTAAAAATTAAGCTACTTCTATCTTCATTATGTGGTATTACTCGATAAAAAACACAATTTCAAATCATAAAATTTTAAAAGTGATAATAACAAATCATATACAATATGTGTAGAATATCAAAAAAACATTTGATGGAATATATTGTTTTCATAGAGTATGAGCCGTGTAATGTAGGTATAAGTAAAGTCACAAGGTGTGTTTGGAAAAGGAAATTAAAAACAAAAAAATACTAAGTATCAAACTTCCCCGAATCCATCTTTTATTCATAGATGATACTAAAATGAATTTCCTTCAAAATGGAGACAATATGCGTAAGTTTTCATTTCATATTTGTTTATATGATCAACAATTGTGAATATCTAATATTTTGAGGAGCCAGACTTCTCTATCCGTTCACGTTACAATGTATCAAAAATACCTAAGTTGGGATGATGTTCTGAAATATTATAGCGAAGAATATTAAAGAAATATTACGGAATAAATAACACTTTATGTCACTACAGGATGGCATCAGCTTACTTAAATAGCGACTTGTGCAAAGTCGTTAATATCCAGATGGGAGATGGACGCTGCTTTGTTGGTGGGTACTTTTTAATAAACCAAGAAGTCTTATATTTAATCAGCATTTTCTCTCACCTAAAATTAGAATTTCTAGTCGTGAATTGGAAAACACTTTTTCTTCTAATCTTACTTTGCAGCTCTTTCAGATATTTTCAGCAGGAATTAAGCAGAAAATAAGATATTTTCCTAGATTTTTTTAATGTATTGATCCTTAAACCATTAAAACTTACAAAACTCACTATTAAATCAAAATCTTTTTTTAATTATATTAATTTTATTTGAACATCTTTAAAGTATATCAAAGGAATAAACTACTTTCACTTTTGTTTTTATGTTAACATTAAACAATGCAATTAAGGGTATCCCAGACTATTTTTATGAGAACATTTAAAAAAATGAAGATATATGGAGATTTTTGTGAGGTTTTGAGATTTATTTAGTATACGAGGGCTGTTTTTAAGTAAGGTCCTTTTGTTTAGAAAAAAAAGAATCCAGTCTTACAGTAGTCGCATATGATGTGTAACATCTGAGATGTTATCGTGGTAAATAAGCAATATTAACTTTTTTCCTGAAAAAAATATGAAAATCTCTCACGGGTATGATTGGAAATAATTTTCTGTCTAGTAATTATATCTTTAATAAAAATTGTATTTAATTAACAAAAGGAGTAATGTTATATTTTATCAAAAATAATTATTCTTGTTCAATTTGGGGAAGAACGAACACAATAGACTTATTATATATGTACGGATAAGCAATATTCAGCTTACTGTGAATATTTTATTTCCAGCTAAAAATACTCCACAAAAATAATTCTCATTCCAAAGACTATTTAGGTTTATACTATTTAGGCTATTCACCTTTGATGTGGAAGTGAATGTTTTTGAAAAAGTACGTTTCTTTATTAGAGACAGAAAGTTTATTGCAAACAAAGTCTTAAATTTTAATAAATACAGTGAGCAAGTAAGAATGGTAAATATTGACATCAATATTTTGATGTCGAAACTCCTATTACCACAAGAGAGTCAACATTAAAAAACAAAGCATCAGTTAATACTTTTCCCAGTTTTTCTGAACTAGCACCTTTATTACCAACTGGCTAAGGGAAAAGTGCAGAAGTTTTCCGTAAATTTTCGTTTTACTCCACAAAGCTTTTATCCATGTTCCATTGCAGAATTTAAAATAACACTTAAAAAATCGTTTTAAAAAACAAGAAAACAAAATTGAACTGTTTTCAGTAAAAATACAATGCAACATTAGTAGAAAAATCCAACGATTTTGCAAAGTAAATAAACAGATATTCTGAACTTGCAGGATTTAAAATTTTACTTTAAGAAAGAATAATAAGTGAGGCTTTTTTGTAGCGTTTAAATAAATTATTAAGAAACACTTGACTTTGCACAAAAAATTTTTAAAACTTGGAAGGAAACCGGAAAATCGTTTAGTTTTGGTTTCAAAATACCATTTCCGAGTAGCATTTACCTACCGGAAGTGGCACTTTCCTTTACTAAAACACTTGCAGTTTTTGTTCTACTGAATGGAAAATAAAAAAAAAAATTGGTATTTTTACTATATTAATAAGATGGCCTATAAAAAAAGTCATGCAAAAATTTTAATTTTTGTCAAAATTTACGGTTGTAGGGTAGTCGGATACCTTAAGTATCCCATTTTTTTTTTGTTCTTATCGCAGAAAAGTAACAATTAATATAATTTATTTAAGGGTTTCATTACTTTAATTTAATCCGACTTTAAATCCATAAACTTTATTGCATATTTAGAAGGTACATATTATTCAATAACTTCCTAATAAATATATTATGAGGAAATCGTTAAATGGGCTTTGTCAATTCTCAAAAGAATATGTGGGTCTAAATTCCAGCAAATAACAATAAACTTGGATCGAAGACTACCCTTCAAAGAAACCTTACACTTAACAATATGACTCAAAACTAGCATAATTTATAATAATTTTTTTCTTGGAATACATGTCTAGAAGTTCAAACTTCAAAAACTAATTAAACTGCGTTTCTCAAACTGTGGTCACGCTCCCCTTGGGTGGGCGCGATAACTCAACGAGGGGGTGCGAGCATTTCGAATAGTCGAAAACAAAAGATTTTTTAAACAAATGTATTAATTTACTGAAAGTAAGCAAACAAAACATATCCTAACATATTAAAATATAAAATACACATTTAAACTCATATGATACACTTATCGTAAATCTATCAGATGTATACGCAATGTATTTGATAATTAAGGTATCCGACTACTTGAGACAACTATTTTTTGAAAAAATGGAGACATGGGAATTTTTTTATGATTTTTAGATTTATTTAGTATATTTTAAAGTAAATCCTAAAGTTGAAAATAGAAAAAAAATTATTATTATTACAATGGGAAAAAACGGGTAAAAATATACCAAAAATTACATAAACGGTGTCCGTTCTGTTAAAAAATTTTATGAACAAATTCTCCACTTTTTAATTTTGATGTGTTACTTTGTTATTCATGTTTGAAATGACCTTCAGGATAAGAGATATTTTACTTTTTACAAAAAACTAGAGCACTTTATCTTAGTGATTATATGAAATTGCTTAAAAAAAAACAGGAATTATATTCACATTAAGGACTGTAAAATTTGAAATAAAACAGTGATTGATAAATCTGAAGGTCAAAACACTTCTACTGTTATACAGAACATACACAAAAAATTTCAGCAAATTATTTCAAAAATGTTATGAGCATTCGCCTTCCGCGTTTGAGCTTTTCGAAGAAAAAACGTATTTCGAGTAAAATGCATTTTAAAGATTGACACCTTGAGTAAAGTTATGGCATTTGCTTTTTCTACGACACTTGAGTTGTTGTTCTAGTGAATGGAAAATAAATAAAACTTGGTATTTTTATTAAGCTAATAAAATGAACTATAAAATAAAATAATTAAAAAAAAATATGATTTTAGGGTAGTCGGATACCTTAATTTAACAATAGTAAATTAGGAAAAAGTTTAATAATTATCAGTGACCTCATGGGCTTGTCATAGATAAACGTTTTACAAAAGTCAACACTGATCTTGAGAATTCATTCGGTTTATAATTAATCCTGAAACTTCCGATTAAAAGTTACGGGATTCGCTTCCCAATGCCTTTGTTTTTCACGTAGGGGTGCGTATGTGATATACTGGGAGGGAGAATGAAAATGAATAAATAAAGAAAAACTTCTCTGAAGTAAGTAAATTCTTCGTAAATACTGTCAAGGTTCTTTTATCACATTCTAAAGCCTTCGGAATAATTTTATGAATAGCAATGCAGAGAAAAGTTCGTACTTCAGAAAGACGTATTTATACGTCCAGGGAAATGAATGTTTTGGCTGAGCGAGACGATTATATACGATGGTGGCACCTAAGGGGTTAAAGTCGTACTGTAGCTTCAACGTCAAGGCATAGTATTACTGAATTCAATATATTGTTATTGTATGGGGGTTACGATGAAAATTATGATTGAATATTGACTCTCAAATATTGAAATCTTGAGAAACACTGGTATACATAGTAAAGGATTACTAGTTTGAATCCTTAATGTGGATTTCATCTGTTGAAAGAAAAAAAAATTAAATAATAAAGAACTATTGTAAAAAAAAGTTTTATATATATATATATATATATATATATATATATATATATATATATATATATATATATATATATATATATATTAATGTTAATTCCTACTTCGTTAGAAAAATGTACTGGCACCATGTGGCTAGTTATAAAAAATACAGCAATAACACATAATAAATTTAAAATGAAAAACTAAAATTTATTAATACCTTAATATTTGAAGAAAAAAACTGTTTTAACATCAACTGCCATGCATTGCAAGTATAAAAAATTGTATTTTAAGGGGACACAGTACGATTCAATTGACAAAAATCGGAAAAAAAATCAAATATAACTTTTCTAGCCTAAATTATTCTTTATAATACTTTTCTCTATAACCTCACAAAATTTGAAATCTCTAAACTTTAGAAATGCGGAATTATGAAAGCTTTTACATTCATTTTTATTCACATCCCTATGGCAAATCAAAACTTTAAACTTACTTATCTCAGAAAGGTAAAATAACTAGTTTGTCTTCATTTAAAATGCTAAGGCTTTTTTTCTAATGTGCCTAATGCTTTTAATATTTTTTTACCCATTGCTAATAGTACACGTAACAAAAGTTTGTATGCGTTTTTGAATCAAAGCAATACTTATTTTTTAAAAAATAATTGAATTTAGAATTTGCAAATTTTTTAAGGAATTTTCAATAAGGATTCATAAAAAGAAGTGTTGTACAAATACCAATTGTGTTATCGCAAAACCCATAGCAGCTTTTGTTATACATAGTTGGACGTACTTGTAAATCAAATTTCATGTGTGTACGTAAATTTTTGTAGGAGGAGTAGCATTTTAAAATCACTTCACAAATTATAGGTTTTTTCCTTAAAAAATTAAATAGCTAACTTTTTATGAAATTTTGAGCACAAAATCTGTTTTACATAGTATACGCACATAGGAAACAACCAAAAAAATTTTGAAAATCCGTAAATTAAAAATTTTTGCTTAAATCGTACCATGTCCCCTTAACACTTAAATTGACAAATAGAAAATACTTTGTTAACGATTGAAAATTTGAACAAGATATATATGAAGGAGAGAGAGTGAACTAACAGTAAGAATCGAATAATAACTTGACTAATATTCATATACAATAAATGTACATTGTACATTATGCATACAAAAGCAATTTTTTAGCTTCATTGCAAATTATCTTATTTATTACTTTTTTTAAAATCTTTATTTAATATTCCACATTGCATTATAAGTTGTTGCTTTTGTTCAAATTCTCTACATAAAAATTTATTACCGAAAAAATATAGTTCCTTACACCAAAAATTTAATGTTATCCTTTTTCTTTTGAAAAAAAGAGCGTCTGGGCCTTTTTTTTCATTTTTTTCTTACGAACAATTAGTTTGGGGAACCATAATTCCGTAGTCAGTTCTTAAATTCTTACAAAGCCGCTTTGGGATTAGAATAAGCTGCTTTCGATTTCAGCTTCAGTCTTCCGCAATGGGCGCATTTACTTGCTTATCAGATTCTCATTTAAATAAATTGGATTTTCTTTTTTATGTTTCTTTAAAGAAAAATGTCATCCATTTTTGCTTTTAATTGATTTGCGAATTTTGAAGATAATTTTCCCTTTCATATCTTTATTCTTTTAATTTATTGTTTTTAATGCATTTTTTTTTTCTTTTCTCTAATCTATTGTTCATTGTATTTAAAAACTCTTTATTATATATTTCTTACATAAATTTTTTCTACATATTTTTTATATCCAGAAATTGATTACTACACACATTTGATGTAATCTTAAAGGTTTTCTTACTGAAATTAAATTTATTTTATTCAAAGTCAATTTGTCTATGGAAAATATTGTATTTATTCAATACTTAGTAAATAGTTGAATATTGACAGAAATAACCCGTCCTGATATGCCACCAAGATATTTTGACATCCCCCCGTTCCCTACTCATTCAATTCTTACTGTTAGCTTACAATATATATATATATTCCTCTCTTTGAGACATTCATTATTGTTCTCTTTTCTTAGCTTCATTTTAATTTATTATCAGGTTTTTCTTCCACGCGTTGTTTTAGTCTTAACTTTTCAACTTTGGTTTTTTTTTTCCTATTATGTCGAAAGTTTCTGCTGTACGGGGAAGGTTGGATCCATAAAGCATTAATAACCCTTATTCACTGGCCTAATTCAGCGACAGCTTTAGAAATCATAATACGTCTCCAGTTTAGTCCAAAGACTTTTTTGTATCTACATTTGTTGCGTCTGGTGAATTCCAATTTCTTCCTGCTTTAGCACTGTAGGTTTTAGTACTTCTTCACTCTATTATTTAATATTACTATATATATATATATATATTTGAAGGATGCATACGCGTACTTTCTTCTAATCCTCTTGGGAAATCTTTGGACTATCAATTCGCGTTTATACACAGCCAACCCTTTTGAAGAAAAACTTATTTCAAATTAAGTCTACTATATACAGTCAAGGTTTTCTAGCTAGAAATGAGGAGAAGGAGAGAGAACGTGGTGAGATAACATTGATTGTTAATGATCAGGTATTATAACATTTTATAGAGTATTTTAAATATTTAATACAGGGAAGATTTAAAGTGACGATTGCTCACTCTAGTTGAATTAATATTAAATTAAGTAGGATACTAGATTTGATCCTGTAATAAGAGAATCTATATTCATATTTTCCTTGTAATTCGTGTATCTTGCTATTAATCCATATTTTTTCATATTGAGAACATTTCTTCACGTTGAAAATAATTGAATCAGTGTTGCTATTTTGTGAGATAAATAAATAGATTGTTTTTGATATGGCTAGTGTTTCTTTAATTCCTCCCAAATATCTAGGCGGGCAAGAGAAATATATGAATTTGCATACGCATATATATATATATATATATATATATATATATATATATATATATATATAATATAACTTACTACTCATATATATATATAACTTGTCCAAAATTTCAATCTTTAATAAAATACATTCTATTCCTCCATACAAGTTCAAATACATTTTTCAAAACTTGTAGTGGAGGACGCTTGATGTTAACACACAGTTTGTTTTTTTTCAAATATAAATCGATTAACTAAATTAAAAAAAAGAATAAGTAGCAACAAAGAAAAATAATAGGCCAACATCATATATAGAAAGGAAAACGGAAAATTACAAGGAAAATCACTTTCTATTTTGTCTCTTAGTATTGTGATATGATGTATATATGATGATGTGATATGATGTGTTGTATATATGATGTTGGCCTATTATTTTTATTATATGTATATATATATATATATATATATATATAATAAAAGTGAAGAAGTACTAAATCCTACAGTACTAAAGCAGGAGGAAATTTGAATACAGGCACAACAAATTAGATACAAAACAGTCTTTGGACTAAACTGAGATATTATGATTTCTAAAGTTGCTGATTAGGCCAGTCAATTAGAGGTTAGCAACTTCAGTATATAGAAACTTTATATAATAGGAAAAAAAACCAAATGAAAAGTTTATATTAGTATAGATATATTATATATTCATATACAACAATATGTATCAAATATATATAAATAACTATATATATTTATATAATTCAATACAATATTATACAACCTATATATATATATAATTGTACATATATATAAATAAAAATAAATATATTATATATATATATATATATATATATATATATACAATATATATATATATATATATATATGCATATATATATATATATATATATATATATAATATATATATATATATATATATATATGTGTGTGTGTGTTATGTGTGTGTGTACGCATTTTTATATTAACTGTAATTATTTAATAAAAAGTAAATAAATAAAAATTTTTTGGTTGACCTAAGTAAGAATTGACTCAATTTTTTTATGTCACTTGTTTTTAATGCAAAACACTGGTAAGTCCGCATTGGGTTAGGTCTAGCATAGGGAATACATCAATTTGTACGAAATAGAACCAGTTTAATGGACATTTGAAACTCGAACTAAAACAATAAAAATTGCTAATCTGACACAAAATGAAAATGAAAGTTGGATTAACAATATATCATAAAAGAAAAAAAAAGGAGCACAAATAGTATAAAGTCTTTTCAGCTGTGGGACCACCATTGAAATATATTGTTATATATCACAGAAGAGACTTATTTTGAGAAAATTAAAAATTATTTTTAGACTGACCTCAAAAAAATTATAACACAATTGGGCACATATGGCCTCCCAAACCAGAGGAGAGTCTGGGCAAGCATATGTGAGTTGAGAGCAGACTAGACTGTGACATGCTACCCGCCACCAAGCGTCAGAAAACTATTGGGAGAGTAGCCCCACCCAGCTGCCAGGGTGTAGGAGAGACATTTAAAAAACCGTTCTGCTGGACTCAGGTCAACTGCACTTGACGGAATGTTAAACAAGTTATCGTTAAAATTACTAAATATTACGCAAACTCAGTTAATGTATTCAACTTTAAATCATGGTTGTCATACATTAACTGTGAGGGAAAAAATTTAAAACTATTAAATTTTTTAATGCAAATTAATTAATTAATACTGTTTTATGTTAATCATTAAATTATTTTATTTTGTTGAAAAAATAATTTAAAATGTATATTTTAATGCTTAAATTTGGTGATAATATTATTTTCAGCATTTAACACTAAACAATATTTGTATCAAAAGAATGAGTTAAAATATTTTTTAAAAAACTAAATCACTATCTCAGATAATTATTTCCTATAATAATGAATAAAAATTGTAAATATTTTGCATTCAATTTCTTGATAGTTTAAAGTTTGATCCTGGATAAATTCATGTAGTTAATTCAGTATCAAAACCACGTAATCTATAAGTCAAGCATCAGAAAAGACTTCACTTTGCCTTAATTATTCACGAAATTAAGCCTTAATTCGAGAAACTATTCAGTGGTTTGTAAATAATTCAATGTGTTGATATATTTTCTATTGTTTTCAAAGATGTGAAGAGATCAATCACTATACATTTTGACGCAAGTATTTTCCAAATTAAAAGGGAAAATAATGATTTCCATGAAAAAAATATTTATAAGGAAAATATAAAGGAATGCAATTAGACATGATACAAGTCTCAAAATCTGTCATTAATTTTAAAATTATATAAAAAAATATACTAAAACACTTTTTTATACAGAATTTGCATTCAGAGAAAGTATTTTATATATTTGAATACTTTTTAGAAGAAAGTCTTCCAAAATTAAAGTAAAATGATCATTGAATACTTTGATATTTGAATTAAAAAAAAAACATGGGAAGTTGTAGTATTCTCAAATAGAATAATTGAAATTTCAATTTGAGTATTCATTTTTTGAACCACCTTTCGTTAGGAGCTTAAAGCTTAGTTCAACCGTATTTAGAAGCATTGATTGGCTTGAAATTACGTAAGAAATTGATAACTTACTTATTGCAGTTACAATTCTCATTTGTCATTTATAGTTTCCCAGCCAGCTCGAAAGATAAAAATGCTTACGAATTCCATTTTAACCGTCGTATCTGATTTATTCAGTGGATTAGTCAATTTATATCCATTCTAGGGAACTGGTATAATTGCACTGTTACCAATGAAAGCTTTTGTTATAAGACTTGCTTATTTAAAATTATAATAAGTAAAAATTTGACTTCTGTGAAATATTTAATTGTTTTATCCAAAATTGTGCTTTGATGGAATTGATTCTTTATTTACTTTAGAGTGTAAAAGCTACCATCATCTACAAAATTGGATTTTATTGAAAGCAGCACATGAAATCTGTTGAATTTTCAAATTATCTTCTTCGAAAACAATAATCATTGCGAATTGGTTGCTGTGATGAACCATAAAATATTGAGTTACAAAATATACTCATGACCAGAAATTAAGAATAATGCCAGCCCAAGAAAATAAAAGGTTCAGGCACAAAACAAACGGGACTTCTTCATTAAGCTCATTTATTAAACAAAACATCGTACAAGACCTAGGCATACTGAGCATCGAATTATCGAACTCATCTTGGAGAAGAAACATCCATCAGCAAGCAATGTTCACTGAATTTCCGGTACACATGTAAGACGTTGTTGAAAAAATCATTGGATAAATATGTGCCACATATGCGGTACCGGATTCAAGCCAGGAGAATGCAGGTATTGTCATCCATAAACGCAAACTTTGTGCTCATGGCACCCATAAGCATACCTAAATGTTGTTCCAGAATGATATTCCTGTAAAATAGGTCTGTAATGTTCCGATTTAGACATGTAGATCTATTTTTGGAGCATAGTAAAATTCCCACCAAACGAGCAATCTCACACCACCGTACCTAAGTTACTTTCACCATATGAAATTTCGACGTGAATCAGACTTTTCAAGCTAACTAAACCTAGACAAGTCGGAAAACATTTCACATGCTCCCTATGGCGATGTCCACACACACACACACACACACATATATATATATATATATATATATATATATATATTACATTATTTTAGTGCCATCATAAAATGTGTCAAAATGATATAGAAAAAGTATTTAAACCTCAGCATAGAGTAAATATAATCTGTAAATGACTGTAAGTCTATTATAGAGCCCACTGAAACTTATATAAGAAACGTAAACTAAAGACATGGAAATCTCTTTTCCCCAATAAAGATTCTTTCTCATCAGTCACCCAGAACTTGTTTTCCATCGTCTTTTTCCCTTTGGAACTCAATTAACCATTCATGTTTTTCAATCAGAACCGAAGTAGTAGTATCAAGAGTTCTCTGTGTCGTTTATCTTGAATAGGTTCTATTGTTACGAAGATCTGAAAGATGTTTACATTGTTACTCGTATTCCGTCATGCCATTGTTTTGTTAAAGTGGAAATGGTTGTTTACTTTAAATGTTAATCATATTAATGAATTAATTGTAAATTATTTAATGGAATTTACGGAAGCACAGTTAAAAATCGAATATTATTTATTTTATTAAATCAGTGATTCTCAAACTTTGCGACACCCCCTCCCCTTAAGGGGAGTATTAACCCTACTTGGAGATGCGAACATTTTGAAAAGTCAAAAATAAAATGTTTCAAAAAAATCATTAATTTACTGAAAGGAAGCAAAACAAAATCCATCCTGACTTAACGAAAAATTTAAAAAAAACACGTTGCATATTTTCTGCAATATGTTCCAATGTAAAAATTAGAAAAAGGAAAGGTAACATATCATCTATCCTATATAATTACAAGCAATCTCTCTTTTTCGTGATGCTGTAATAAATTGATTGCGTACTTTCGCAACAATGCCATAGTTTAAGATAACTGGTATTTTCAAATATTTAAATATAGTGGGTGTACATAAATTAATAATTAAAAGCAAGTACAACATTTTCATCTAAAATATGAGGAAAAACTAACTTTCTTCAGAGACCTTAATTATTTTTACCCTTTACTCTGAATTAATGTTGTGGTACTTACGTATTACTGCAATACTCTCCATCTCTATTAATAACTCGCTAAGTAGGCAACGACGATTTCCTGTGTGTCGCACACTCTGAATTGGAAAACATGTGCTTCATTTCATATAATTTCGCCAAGGTTGTAATAATATTACATTATTAAAAATTCTCGCAGAAAAAATATGGCAACTTTTGCCTGAAGTGGAATCGTTGCGCAAGAAGGAAGGGCGTTGCCTCATACGAAAACTTATTAACAATCAATAGAACTAAATACGCAACATATTCCACGAAGCTGCAGCTTTATCAAAACCCGAGGACATTAACAATCAACGGAACTAAACATCTCAACTCTCCAGGAAGTTTTAAATTTATCAAAATCTGAATTCTTCATCAATGAACGATGCAGCTTCAGAATTGAATTTAAGGTATCCGACTACGTTCGGAGCCGTAATTGTGCAAAAGCGTATAAATGGATAATATTTATGATATTTAGTGTCACTTAGATTAGAAAAGGTATATAAAATTGTTTTAAGAATAGTATTACAAAAAAAATTATTGAAGAACAATATTTTGACAAAAAATGAACCATTTTCAAAATATTCTCGTTTTGTGAAAAATGCTTCTATTATAATAATATTTTGCCTGTATATAGCTCAGACCTCTGTACAGAGGCTCAACTAGATTTTTTGAAATATATAACTTAGAAGTGGGTTTATTCATGTTTTACGACAACAGAGGGGAGAAATTTTAAGAAAAAAACGCCGATAATTATTTCAATGGGTTGTAACTCTGAAAATAATGTGAATTTTTCAAAAATCATAGTTGAACCATGGTACAGTGGTCTGAGCTATATACAGACAAAATATAATTATAATAGACGCATTTGTCACAAAAGGAGAACATTTTGAAAAATAGTTATTCTAAGTTAATTTTTTGCCGAAATATTGTATTTAAATCATTTTTTTTTTTGTCAAAATGTCCTTTAAAACAATTTTACATTTATTCTCATCTGTCACTAATTATCTAAACATCCATTTATGCGATTTTTAAAATCACGGTTTCCCGAATGTAGTCGGATCCCTTTAAACGAAAAAGGAGAATAAAGCGGGTAAAAAATGGAACAAATAAATATAACTAAATAATACTAAATTACAGTTTCCGAATTTGAGCAATGAGTATGAGCATTTGTATAATTTGTGTAATCGGACCTGCACCACCGTCAGGTGGACAGGCAATACATCCTCCTCTAGTTTACTTAAAAGTAACAAAGTACTTAAAAGTATCTTTATAATTTGTGTTCATAATGCAGGTCATATTGCAGTTGTAGCGTCAAAATACTTTATTCTTGCATTCAATACATTGCTATGCATGGGTGGCGAGCGCTATGAAAGTTATTTTTGTAATTCGGGTCGCAACTATCGAAAGTTTGAGACGAACTGCATTAAAGAATTAAATAAAATATATCAATACCCTTACAGAAAAAATCAATATACCTCACAGAGTCGTTAAAAATTATTGGAAATCGATTGAATGTAAATTTTAAGGAAAAACTGCGAAAAAAACCGAAAGCAAAAGTTAGATTTATATCTAAATTAGTTATATAAGTTCTTAAATGTTATCTTTATAAATTTCTTAAATTCTTTTGATACAATTAAAATAGCTATCAAAATTTTGTATCAATGTTTATGTTACTTTAAAGTATACAACAGCTTTCAATTTTTTTTTTCAATTCCTACAATTAGCTCGCACTGTCTATATATTTATTTATTTATATATTTGTATATTTATATTTATTTATCTTAGTGGAATTTTCAATCGTTAATAAACTATATTCAAAACGCTGAATTGAGCTGAAATTTTATATACAGGATCATTTTGGATGGCAATAGAATAATTTAATTATAATTAATAAAAATTAATTGATTCAAACTAATTATTTAAAAAATTACAAATGGGCCACATTTACTTAGCGACCTTTTTGACGATTTGTGTCAAAACTTAAAAGTTTTTTTTTAAAAGTGTTAAACCCTTCTTTTGGGACTGAAATTAAAAGGACAATACGATATTTTAATGATAATAAAAACTAATTACCACTTAATGTTTTCTGTCCATGTATATACATATTTATATTAATTGTAACTGTTAATAATAAGTAGCTAAAAAAAAAATTTTCATTTTATTATAGGAATTGACTTAAAACTATTTTTTATATTTAGTTTTAAATTAAACAAGATACATATAAAAACTTTCCCCTTTTTCAGAATTCTGCTATGACAATAATACAAAAACTTAATTTTTTTGAAAAGAAAGAAAAACTATTCACAAAATACTATAAAAAATTTTAAAAAATATTTCATACTATATTAATATTTTAAAAAATTTTTTATACCATATTAATATTTTTTAAAAAAATATTTTTCTTTTTTTAATATTTTTAAAAAAAAAATATATATTAATATTTTTTTTAAAAAAAATTATACTATATTAATATTTTTAAAATTTTTTATATTTATTTAAAATTTTTTTAAAATTATTTTAATAGACTTCTTTTAAAAGGTACATTGAAAGCCAAATAATTTGTACAAATACTTATCCCGCGTTTCTAAAATGTTCTAATTTTAAACAGCTGTTTTAGGATTCACTTCTGATTTCCTGTGCATGACTTTCATCTAAAAGTTTGAAACTCACTCTAAAGATATTTTAGAGCAAATTGGACAACGTATAATTCCCAAAAGAATTAGCGAAATTTTATAAACAAAAAACCTCAGAATTAGCGACTATGACACAAGGGAAAAAGAACCAATTTTGGCGAGTTATTAATAGAGCTGGCGATTGTTGCGGTAATACATAAGTGCCTCAATATTATTTCAAACAAATGGGTTAAAGTAACCAAAGTTTCTGAGAAAAGTTATTTTTTTCTTAGATTTTAGTTGAAAATGTTGTACTTACTTTTTGTTTGGATGAAATAGTATTTATTATTATTGTTTTTTATTATTATTATTATTCAAACCATATTTTTATCCTTAATGTGCTTTTTATGTTCATTTATATGCTACATTTAATTTATATTTAATTCTTAGAATTATTTACAATTTCTATTTTATATGTATTTTCTGTGAAATAAATAGTTTCGTTCTCATGCTTGTTACCAAAGCCATCGACTGTATTTAGCCTTTTTGCGATGACAACGGTTTATTTTTTTTCGAGTTTTGTGTAATGTAATATCTGTGGAGTATTTATTTGTTGTACTGTATCTCACTAGAAGAGGTTTTCGTAACACAAAGCTGCTGGAATTTATCTAAAACTTTTTACGCTTAATAAAAACTGTTAAATACAAGAGATCATTTAGTCCCTTGCGGCGGACACATTTAATTATTCATTTATGAACTCTAAATATTTTTAAATACTTGAAAATGCTGGCTAGTATTTGAAAGAAGAGAAATATTATTATTTACATTTTTTATCCATCGGACTAAACTTTATGAAATAGTATAGATAGAATCTCTATAGAAAAATTCCTTCACTTCTCCTTTTTCCATAGGTTTGACATTTTGTCCCCGAATCCTAAATGGACAATATATCAGAAAATTCAATCTATTATATTAATTTTTTAAGAGGACTATTCAAAATTATTTTCACTTATAATTATTGTAAAATAAATGCGCAGTTCTGGCATGCTGGAAATTGTTTGATTATTGGTCTTGAAAAGATTGAAGGAGACGAATTTCTGAACACACAAAGATTTATAATCCACTATGTCACGGCTCATAAAGGATTGCGTGACGCCGGGACTTTGAGTGACACACGGATTAATAAATTGATTATTATTGTATTTTATTCAAGGTTTTAAAAGTCTATTTTTATCGTCTTAAATATATCCCCTTTCTGAATAACTATCAAAAAATCCATTTTGCCCTTTTACAATATGTTCCAGAAAAATAATACAAAGTATATAAAAAGTGTAAATCCATTTATAACAGTTTTATTAAAAATGATTCCATTTTTATAAGAATGCCAGCCTATATTCAACAGATTTGATTCATATTGGAATTATAGAATTGGCAAATCAGTGAAAGATACTTTCATTGCTCATTTGAAAATCTATACTACTAAATTTATAAAATATAAACGTAAACATTACCGTTGTATATTAAAATCTAGCTTGCCGGTTCACTAATATATCGTATACTCAATGTACTATTTTGAAATATTAAAATTAAAAATAGTATGCATCTAAAAGGCATTTTAACTGTTTAATTAATCATATAAGGACCACATTACTTCCACAATATCAGCACCAATTATGATGATATTAGACTTTCTATTTCAAATGCATTACCCAGTTAACTAATATCATATTCTAAGCCATCTTTTTCACATTTTAATCTCTTAATCGAATAATCTTTTACCAAAAGTTTCCTTCATTGATTTTGTTTTCCTTTTTAAACCACAAATAATGACTTCATTTAAGAACTTATAAAATGAAATTAAAAGTAATAGTACAGAAAAATTAATCCAAAAAGAATAGCGAAAAAGACGGAATATGGTCGTCACACACTCACTTCTCATTTTCAGTTTTAGCTGCAACAACCAGATGCGATAAAAATATTGAGTAGTATATTGATACAATGATAAAACGGCATGTCATTTTCAGCTACTTAGCAGTTGGTAGCAAAACCAAAAGCCAGTCATATATATAAAATGCTTGTAAAAAATTGCAGGATGTGTCACAACCATTTGTCTTTATATTGGGTTATTAGTTTATTATTCGAATTATTCATAGAAATTGCCCGTTTGCTAACTAACAGCACAACAAGAATTAATATGTGTAACACAATACCTTAGATACAATTTTAAAAAGAAAGGAATAAATAGTTTATTACTTACGACAGTGCTTCTCAAACTTTGAATCTTTGCAATCCAAATTTTTAATCATAATTTTCATCGCATTTCCTCTTAAACCAGCAGTCGCCAAACATTTTGACCTCACGGACCAGGAAATTCATAATTTAAATCGCACGAACCACTAAAAGGATATAAATATATATATAAAAAATTGTGATCTAAGAACAAGTAAAATGTACCTAGTTAATAAAATAAAGCTATTAGTTGTAACCAAATTATGAAAGCTTTATTATTAAACCATAATAAAATAAACAAAAACTGTATGAACAAAACAATTAAAAATTGTGGTTTAAATGTATCAAACTTTTAGTGTTATATATTTCTAGTGTGATGCATGTTCCGGCTTACTTGAATTAAGGTTATGGATATTTGGATCCAATGTTGTCACTACAAGACATTTATTTCAAGCTGAGATTGGTACCATGTTTTGATGAACTGTAGCAGATGAAAAAGCTTTTTCCTATAAATAAGCTGTAGAGAATTGAATCAGAATTTCCATCACCTGTTCACTACACATTGTCTGGGTACCACATTATTTAGGGACCGGCGAAATTTTCTCACGGACCACCACTTTTGCGACCTCTGCCCTATACCATAACAATGTATTGAATGCAATAATAATGCACTTTACTCTAAAAATCTAATACGAACTTAATTATAAATCGTACAAATTTTCAAGATAAGTATAAAAAAGTGTACATGTTGTTTTTACACTGGGGGATTTGCGTCACACTGCTTAAAAGCAAGCGTGGAGCTTAAAAGCAAGGAGTACTCTCCTCCGTTGAGGCATAAAAGCTAAATTTCATTTTGTATTAAACAAATATGGTTTGAAGTGTCTTAAAACTATTTCTTCGGTATAAAGTTCTCACCTTACTACAACCTGATTGGATTTTACGTCTCTATACGCTAAATTTTCTCTGTGCGTTTAATATTTTTTTACTGCAAGAAGAGTTTTTCTTTCAGTGTGCAGTACAAATTAAAACTGTTCAACAACGATAAAATGTTGCTTTACCGTTTACAGTTATTGTATAGCACCTAACACGTTTTTCATTTTGTGTGCGTATGTGGAACACTCTACATTAAATAAAGATAATATTATTTTATTAAAAATAAATATTCTTTTTTGATGTATAATATTGGTATTAACAATAGTTACCATGAATAAAATGCAATTTATCATCTAAATACAAGGACCGAAGTAAATGAAATTTCTAATGAAAAGGAAAACACTATAGAAAATCATTTAATACATTATAATTCGTCATCATTTTCTGATTTTTGATGTGCTATGGTGATTTTAGAAATGATTTCTACTTACGGCTTTTAAAAAAGTGCACAATTTTTACCCGGATGTGTCATTAAATGATATTGAATAAAATACTATTTTAACGATTTCTTGTCAATAGTGATCGAAGAAATTTCAATTACTAAATTAATATCCTCATATATGTAGATTTTCTAGAGTAATTAATCTTAAAATTTATTCTTGGATATATTGTACTTTATTTTATTCATTAAATAGAATATAAAAAAAAAGATTGCTATTAATTTATTTTCATTTAGCTGATCTACAATATCTTTTTGAAAGCATTATCATCTGGCATTCAAATTATATGGGCCATCGAACTCATTCTATTTATTTTTATTTGTTCAATGATGTCAGATTGCTTATAAATTCTATGTAATTCAAAATTGTATCTTCTTCTCCAGCTATTGTTTTTGTTTACACCTCCAAGTATACATCGAAATATTTTTCTTTCAAAGGAAGCTATTTCATTTTCTTCCGGTTTTGTTATTGTCCAAGTCTTAGATGCATATGCCAGAACTGGTCTAATAAGAGTTTTATAAATTAAAAAAAGTTTGTGTTTCTTGAAAGAAATTTAGATTCTAAAAACCTTTTCAGTCCATAAAAAGCCTTATTTGCCAGTTGTAATCAATTCTGGATTTCATACGATATTCTGTTGTCAGAGGTATTAATTGATCCTAAGTTAGTAAAACTTTCAACTACTTCAAATTTATATGAATTGATTTCTAGAAAAATATTTGGGATATTGTCTTTTGAAAATACAAAGGGAACGCATTTTTTACGTACAAATTTATGCTCATTGAGTCATATTTCATCGATTACAAACATCCGTAGCGTAATAAAAAATTCATAGACTTTATTTTAGTGCTGTAATATTCTTCTTTTTACCTTATCTAAAAGGAAATAATTTTTCTCTCGTATTTCGAGAAAATAATAAATATATTTTTGAACAAATATTTGCTAGATTTCTTTTTAAGAAATGATACAGCGTATCTGTCAAAAATATCAACTGAATAATTTATACATTTGCCATTTCCGGTAGTTGTACAAAGATGAACTAAAATATATTGAAAATTATAATGTTATAGATTGCTTAACTTAATAAAACTGAGCAATCAATTTCTCAAACAAGATGATCTCGAAATACACATGATATTTTCTCTCATACCTTATTTTACACTTTCCAGTTAGTCTAAATTGTAGGTTTTGGGTTATAGGGTTTCAAAAACAGTTATCCTCTAATGCCGGGAGCAGGCGTGCACTCGATGCTAGCATTAAAAAACACAATGGGTGAGTGAGTCATCCCCACCCCTTTTTTTACAATTATTTTTATTGTGCATGATAAAAACCGTAATTCTAGTGAATAATTTAACTAAGAGAAATTATATTTATCAACTTATAAGGACTTTTTTAAATTTTGCTTTGGTATTTGATATAAAAAATTAAAATTAAACTGAACCAGAATTTTCTAATGTGCGTGACTTTAATAAAGGTCACATATCACACAAATACCTTTCAATAACATTCCAAGAATGTTATTTGCAGGTAAAATTGTCATGTTTTTCACGTTATTGTAGCTTTATTCCCCTTTGAAGATCGACAAATAGTTTGTTGAACTTTTTCTTGTATGTGTCTTTTTGGCAGAGTGAAGTGTGTCTTTTAGTACACTTATGTATTCATACTTTTCTTCATGGAGTTCTTTAGGTAGCATTTGAAAATTTTCCTTTCAACTCAAACGTTTTATTTTCATCAATTTTCTTAAATTTACTTTCGATATCATAACTATTACTACAACAGGTTTTTCAGTTGCTTGATCATTTTCAACTTCCTTCAAAAGAGATCGCAGGTACCATTTTTTTTAATATTCTGCTCATTTACATTTATAAACCATAATAAATCGTACAACACAGCAATCAAAACCACCAAGTTGTTTCCAGGGGAAAAATGTAGCAGTGACAAATGCATTTTAATTCCCATTCATAGAGTTATATAGGAGGATACTGTCAGGTTCATGGGTAACAAATAGACAGTTTTCTCAGAATTGTTGATTTGGTGAGATTGGGGTTACTCTGTGTCCCACACGACTGCTCCTGGGGTAATAGTCTCAACATTTGATGATGGAAAATGTGTTCTACAAAAATTTTTTTAAAGCGTTCTACCTAAAATATAATTTTCTACCAGTTATAACAACATAGGATAGTCGTAAAAAATAGTGTTTTTAATTAAAGTATGCCAAGATGATACACAAGTACACAAAAATAGAAATCTATGTATCAAATTAACCCTATATTTGTGCTTTTCGCCATTAAAACCTTAAATTCAAAACATTGTACTATGCTCTCTAATAATTTAGGAAATATTCCAGTTTAGAAGTTTAGAAGTCGGATAACGTGGAATTTTAAGAGATGGTGTACCAGTTTATAAATGTTAATTTTTTATCTGTATCCTTGCACGATGTAATTTAAATAAAATGAATGCTTTCAGGGAGTTAATTGTGTTATATGTACGGTTAATTGCGGTTTTTCTTTAAATATTTCTAAGCAATTGGGCAAAAATGGTATTAGCTATATAGATAATTAGCTAGGGAGCTATGTGAAAAAATGGAGTTTAACACATATATGAGAAAATTAAGTTTAGAAATTCATTAAGTTAGTTAATAGAACTAAGAACATATGTTGCAAGATAGTTGTTTTAGTTTATTAAGAGTTTTACTAGTGTTTTTCAGTTGCCATAAGAAAGGTAGAAGTTACTAAACTTGACTCTATCTTTTAACGACAGTAGATAGAGATCATTAAAAATATTCTAACGGATGTTACTTAAATTTTTAAAATAAATTATACTTTACAGAAAAAAAAGGAATTAGTACACAATATGTTGCATTTTTTTAAGGGTACATTAATCTAAAATGGGAAAAGTTAGTGATATGCTTTAAGTGTGTCTTAGGCGTATGTTGTGATTTCAGTTCAATGTATCCAATTGCTTCTATTTTTCATAAAGATATACTGTTAAACATCATAATTGAATTATACTACGCAAAAGAAATTATTTTATGATTTGACTTGGAATTAAACTTCCAATCAGAAAAAAGTCACTGTTTTTTTAAACTATTTTCAATTAGACTCATATCTTTAATTATTTTACCAATTGAATATGCTTTTTTCTAGAAATTAAAGTTAATTTAAATTGTTTTATACAGTTTTTTCCCCCAAAAATTTAGAATCACCCCTCCCCTCCCGTTTTTTTATTTTTGCTTTATTTTTTTACAAGAAAATTAGTAATGAAAAACAGCAAACCTCATCATAAATATTGATAAAACTTTTGTATTCAAATAGGAATACCTCTTTTGGATTCATTATACATTTTTCGCAAATGTCAGTTTTAAAATACATTCAAACCTTATTTGCGTAAGTTTGACGTTTAAAATCATAAAATATATATAATACTCTATTATATTTCTGTAATTATTTCTCTCTTTCTGTATATATATGTGCGTGTACATATATATATTCAGAATTTTAGTAGTTTGTACTAAAAACTACTAAAATAACTTGGTTTTTCTCGTAACTTCCTTTTTTTTTATTTATGCCGTAGATACTTTCTTTTTCTTCTTTCTACTACTTCCTAAGTTACTTTAGTAGGTTTAAGGAAAAAAAAGAACAGGTTACAGAGTTAATGTTACCAAGATTGCTGTATCGATTACAAGAAAGACCGAGATTTCATTTTTATCGGATCTGTCTCTGATAAAAGCAATTAGTGTTTATACGATACAAGCAAATGGTTTTGTGGAAAGTAAAAAAAATCTTGGTCGAAGATGCATTCGTGAAAAAAATCTGATGTCTACTCACAAAAAAAAGTTAAAAGCTTCAATTTACGTTTTAAATGGATTTCAGATTCCTGGTTATGAGATAGTGTATAACTTTACAGATTATTACTTAAAATATTGCAGAAAAATGTGCAGTCCGACTATTTTTCATTTCTTATTTCTTATTGTTATTTATTTTAACTGTTGTCTTTATTTTGCTTCTTATTTCTTTGCTAATGTCTTTCTTAAATTTTATTTGTTTTTCATTTTCATATTTTTTTTCTTACTGAATTTATTTTTTTCAAATATTTTACGCATGAATTTTTATAATTAATACTATGTCATAAATTTTGCGTAATACCTTTCAGAATTATATAAAGTTTTGATTTTTAAAAAACTAAGAGATACAGAAATAGTAAATATTTCACAGGATAACTTCTGATCTTTACTTTCATTTCTTTTATTTTCAATGATGTGGTACAGATTGTTTAAAAGCTTAAATCTTGCCAATATTACAAACTTAAGCCAATTATTTCAATGCACTTGCTGGTTCATCTTTTATTCGTAAACATTTCCAAATGAAAATCGTTATAAATTAAGATACCTAACATTTGAATGAAATACGTGGGTGTCTTAAAATTCCAGTCTAAAATTCCGCATTAAATATTTACAGTCTGTCTGTTCTCAGACGAGGCCTTGTTGGCTTTGAAACACATTGGTACTATATCCATCCAATGCCGCACATAAATTGCATTCAAAAAAGTTTTCTCACATCATAATAATACTTTTTGAACCGACTCATAAGTAAAATTCCTCAGTACTGAGAACTAGATAACAACACTTTTTTTTTTTTAAAAATAGTTTTATTAAAAAATTTTTTCGCCAAAAAAAAAATTTTTTGTGTTTAAAAATTTTAATCGGGTTTAAATGTGTTTTACCCACTTTATACATATTTCAAAATAAATATATGAAGTTATGAAACAAGTAATTCCTTTAAAGGTAACCAATTACGTTTGGAACCGGAATTTTGTAAAATCGTATAAATGGATAATATTTATGATTTTTAGGGTCCCTTAGGTAAGAAAAAATATATAAAATTTTTTAAGAAAATTATTGCAATAAAAATTTTCAATAAATTTTTGACAAAAAATAACAAAAGAATGCCCCTTTTTTAAAAATTCTCCTTTTATAAAAGTGTTTATTTTAAATTTTTTTATATGCTGAACTTTACAGAGACTGAACTAGAATTTTTGAAATATATAACTTAGAAAAGGATTTAACCATAGTTTACTACAACAAAGGTGAGAAATTTTAAGAAAAAAACGCCGAAAATTATTTCAATTGGTGATAACTCTGAAAATAATGTGAATGTTTCAAAAGTCCTAGTTCAGACTCTCTGGAGAAGTCTTAACTTTATATATAAGAAACATATTATTATAGAAGTAATTTTTATAGAAGGAGATCGTTTTGAAAAAAGGTTAGTCTATGTTAATTTTTCGCCAAAATATTGCATATTTAATTATATTTTCTTTTGTCACAATGTCCTTAAAACATTTTTATACATGTATTTAAACCTAAGTGACACTAAATATCAAGGAAATGATCCATTTATGTGCTTTTTTAAAATCTCGGTTCACAAAACGTAGTCGGATACCTTAAGTTTCAATCACTTACTCTACTTTAATCTTTTTGTATGTTTAACAGTAAAAGTGGTAAGTCAAATTGTATTAATTATTGATTAATTTTGTAATCCTTGATTTTCCCAAGAACTTTGAGATATGTTTAATATTACACGAGTGATTTAAAAAATTGTTTATTTAAAAAATAAATAAAATGTGTATCAATGAATACTAGGCGAAAACCATAGGCAGTTGTTTTATTTATTTGCTTGTGTTTGTTTTCATGCAAGGGTATTTTAAATGATTAATATTCCTTTCTATGCAAGTTTTCAAATGTTTTAAATAAAACAATGTGTAAATTAATATTGTTCTTCATTTTCATATTAGCTTATTTATTACTACTGTACATCAGTGCTTCTCAAAGTTACAATATTTGCGACCCAATATTCAATCATGATTTTCATCGCACCTCCCTCATTCAATAAATATGTATTGAATTCAATAATACTATACTTTGTACCTAAAATTCGAAAAGACTTTAACATCTTAAGCTCCTCCAGAGTATATAAACATCTCGCTAAATCAAAGCGTTTATTTTCTCAGGCGTACATATACGTCTTTTCGAAGTAGGATCTTTTCTGTGCAGTGTTATCCATAAAATTTTTCAAAACTTTGGAATGCAAAAAAAAGGACTTTGATGTGTTTGAAAAGGGATTTTCTTTTTGTTTAGCTCCTTTTTTATTTTCCCCCCCAAACATCACTCAATCCCTTTAGAAAAAGGTTGGCATTGGGGCAAAATTTTTTTAATGGTGTTGGGAAAATTAAAAAAACCTGAAAATTATAAAGTAAAGGGTTTTTTTTTGTTTTTATAAAAAACCCCTGGGGTGACTGATAATTAATAAACGCTCTTAAAAAAAGTTGGAAATTTTATAAAATATTTGTATCCGTCGTTGATAAAGAAAAACCTTTTTAAATGTGTATTTTTTTTTTTTTATTATATCGGGGTTTTTTTTTTGGAAAAAATTATTAATTTACTGAAAGTAACAATGTGTGTTTTATTTTTTTTTTACGTCAGAATGTATTTTGTTCGTTACTTTCGGTAAATTAATAATTTTTTAAATAATCTTGTTTTTGACTTTCAATATCCGTGCCCCTTTTAAGTGCGTACCCTCAAAAGGGAGGCGCGTCCCACAGTTTGAGAAACGCTGCTTTACATAAATAAATTGAATTGTGTGTTCTATGAATTGTAAGAAATATGAAAGAAATAAAAGAAATTAATCAAACAATTTATAAATCAAGAATTTTATAGCAATAATTATAAATTATGATACATTTGAAGCATGCATTAATACGTATGCAATTAAAATAAAACAGTGCAAAGATGCTATCTTATTAAAATTTGATCAAGGAATGCAGCTTTAGATTAAATTGTTGGAAAATCGTTTTAATTTGTGCTTAAAATTATGTAAAAACTATAACTTACTAAGTAGAAAATAAATGCCTCATTTGGTGTATGAAATCAAATTCTGTGCTTAACGGTTACCTGATTCCCGTTCAGCTTAGTTACACCCAATATTCAGTCCTAAATTTCTCTCATCGTGACCACTCTCCATACAATAACTATGTATTCAATTAACCCGCGATCACTCGCGCGGTGTGTTCTGTACACCCCAGCAACAAGAAAAGCAACAACAATTCTAAAAATAATGCGCAGAGCCACGATTTTTTCTGTAGCTGCCCATTTTAGGTCATTGAAACTTCAGACCTGATGTAATCAATCTCGCTAGGACGATTGGAATGTAACGCCCCTCAAAAGTTTATTTGTGCTGAGAACCCCCCGCAGTGATTGAGTTATTTTTTTCGTACTGGTCTAGGGAAAGGTACGTTTACTTTTTCCGTTTAAGTTTTTTTTTTTTTTCAAATATATTAATATGCACGAATATTTTATTTAAAATATCAATAAATGCGGTTTAAAAATAATATAATTCTATAAAATATTTGTAAAATAAAATTTTTTTTAAAAATTTAAAAAAACGATTTCTAGAAATTATGACAAAACTCCATGAAAAAGGAAAAGCAATTTTGTCGTTTTGTAGATACTATATCAACAGATTGACAAAATGAACTAAGTGAATTGATAACGCGTGATTTCGTTATCAAAGTTGGAGATGAAACTTGAAATCAAAATTTTTTTATAATACAGGTGGTGTTGATACCACTGATAAAATTTCAGTATATATTATGTATCGCGAATATGTAACCTTTGGCCATTGCGAATATTTTATCATCTACTTAATACTGCGGAATTAATGCTTCCTTTGTCTATCATTCGGTTCTTCCTGAAAATAAATGAGACATTCAATATTATGAGGAGATTAGAATGGATCTTGTGCAGCCACAGTGGGATATGAGATTGGATTTCCCAAACCTTAACATAACACTCAAAAGAAGCTTTACTGACACAGAATATATTAAAAGAGCATTAATCCCCAAAAGGGGGTGTTGCACCCCCGTCCAGGGGTAAAAGATGTAAATATTTGTTTTTTGTCTTCAATGTAAGAAAAATATGTGCTTCAAGCATATGAATACAGTCTGCTCTGAATGTTTGAAAAATGATTAAAATATTATTTTTCTACATTTTACTATCCTTATCATTAATTATAAAGTATATTTATTACTGGTATATACGTATTACTTGTGGTTTATGAAAAAATATGAAATTGTGTACTTCAAAATGAAAATTTTGTAGGTTTAGTTTAAATAAACTAGTCTCATTTGAATGCAATAAATTTAACAATTTTGTTTGTGTAATACAAAAACCTCTTATACTTCATAAACATATATCATAATTGACTTAAAAATTTTTTCTTATTTAAATACACGTGTTAAGAGAGAGAGAGTTTGGGGTGTTCTCTACACCCCGCGAGTGACGACGGTAGAAAAGCAGGCGCGAATAACCGCGGGTTAAATAATACTATATTTTTACGCTAAAGATACAAAAACAATACTACTTTAACCTCTTGCCACCGGAGTATATAAACGTGTTGCTCAGCCAAAGCATTAATTGCCCCGGATGTATATATACGTCTTTCCGAAGTACGCGATATTTTCCGAGCACTGCCATTCGTACAATTATTCCGAAAGCTTTGGAAAGCATTAAAAAGACCTTGGCAGTGTTTGGGAGTATTTACTTATATTTCAAAAAATTTGCTTATTTATTCCCCCTGTCCAATACATTACGTACGAGAGCCTATGTTGGAAACGATGGCATTGGGGAGTAAATGGCATTACTTTCAATCGGCAGTTAAGGTGTTAACTATAAATCGTATAAATTATCAATATTAGTGTTAACTTTTGTATATAATTTTATATATAAAAAACGCCCATGGGGTCCCTAGTAATTATTAAACTTGTTCTTAACCTATTGTTAAATTAGTTATGAAATATTTTGAGTAATACTGCTATATTTATAATTGTATTATATCAGTGTACATGCGTATCTTATTCTTAATTATGTCAGAATGTATTTTTTTGCTTACTTTCAGTAAATTAATATTTTTTTTAAAAATAAACTATTGTTTTTGACTCTTCAACATGCTCACGAACCCCTCGTAGAGTTATCACAAACCCTAAGGGAGCCCCACATTTTGAGAGAAACGCCGATTTACTCTAAACAAATATATGCTTCAGTTCGACTAATGTATAAAATGATCTTTTTAATTAATCACAAGTAGTTGCTCCACCTTAAGACATTTACTCACTTGCACTGTCAGCTATACAAAATAGGGTCCTCATTTGCTTCTCGATGGAATGCGCTTAGTACGAGGACTGCCAGAACAGATGTGGAAGAAGAGATTTTGGAGATGATGTAGCATCAGTCATTTACAAGCATACGAGTTGTGGATGGAAGTTTTCGTATATTACAGTCCACGACATGGTAGCTGTTGAAGGGTTAAAGATTACATAAATTCCATTTTAAACTGTCCAAGCATTAGATGAAGATCATTCTCGTCACGCAAATTTGGTCATTTGGTTCGTCAGATGGTATATTTGAAATTCTTTGTAAACATGTATGAGGTTGTTTTCTTTTTCAATCTATATGCTCATCAGAAACACTTCTCCATCAATGTTTGGGCGGAATCACCAGAAACACTTAATAGGGGATCGTATCTTCTGGCAGAATTCCTTGACGAAGGTAAATCCCTAGTCATTAAGCAATAAGTGTTATCAAGTTGGCTAGATAACAATCTAGCTGATCTCTGGAAGCGTATATGATTTTATTTTGATTTAAAAGAAAAATAAAAAGCTGTAAAAATATGTGTAATACGAAAATCATGAAAAAGAGAATAATTCTGAATCAAAACATACAAATATTTTTATATTTTTCTTGAATTTTTATACACATAAATAATTATTCGGAACAGAATGCGAGTGGCGTATTCTTTCATTTAAATCTACGCATATTAAAGAAAAGTGTTATGTATATCAGAAACAGTATTAAATAACAAAGTGTTATACAAAGATGTTATATTAATATATTACTTTATTGAGAATGCTTCTGATTACCGTAAAATCTGGCGTATAACGCGTACTTAGAACACAAAAAATAACATCGAAATTTAAAGGTGCGCGTTATACGCCGGGTATGAAACCGATAGCTTTAAAAATAACAAAAGAGATAAGCAGAAAAAAAATTACTTCTACATGCATCGAAACACTAGTCTTTTAAAAAAACGACTTGTCTTATGAGCTAAAATATTTGCAGTTCTAGAAGTATACTATTTTTTCAAAGTTCTTGGACAATACCTCGAATAAATGACTTCAAAACATAAAAACAATGTATACTAATACTTCAGATTTCTTCGTAAAAGGAGGGGGCGCGTTATACGGCGAATATACCTAAAATTTTTTAAAAAAATCAGCTTGAAAGTATAGGTGCGCGTTATACACCGGTGCACGTAATACGCCATAGTTTTCGGTATACTATCTATCAAAAACTGGGGTTTAGGTACTGAGATGAGAATATACAGTTTATTTGTTAGAGGTAATTTAATCCGACATACACTAAATCATTTAATATATTGTTTGGAATAATAGTCTTAACAAGAAAAAATTTTGTCGCATTTTTTTCAATTAAGTTCATGCTGCGGGAATGTACAAAATGTTGACACAATTAACATGAATTAATTTTAGGTTAATTATACTTCCACGATTAATTCAGACAGACCTGGATTTTTCAATGTTATCCCGAGTAATGTTTGGGATTTTGAACATGTTATGACAGGGGAAGGTTTTTTTAAAAAATTTAAACTTATATATTCAACTTTTTTCCCCCTTTTCCCACAGTAAATTTCCGAAAAGGAAAGGTTTATCAATTTTAATGGAGAACGGATTATTTAAAACCATTTGTAAACATAACAAGGATAATATGTTGACCTACTCATAAATAAAATTCCTCAGTACTGAGCACAAGATAACAACACTTTTTAAGCGTAACTTTTATTAAAATTTGTTCAGCCATCAAGAAAAAAATATTTTTTTGTAGTAATTAGTATTAATCAGTTGAAATGTGTTTACACACTTTATACATATTTCAAAACAAATATATGAAGCTATGAAACAGCTAATTCATTTAAAGGTATCCAACTACGTTCGGAACCAGGATTTTGTAAAAGCGTATAAATGGATAATATTTATGATATTTAGGGTCACTTAGATAAGAAAATGTATATAAAATTATTTTAAGAATATTATTGCAATAAAAAATTATTCAAGTAAAATATTTTGACAAAAAATTAACACAGAATGACCCATTTTCAAAACATTCTCCTTTTATGAAAAGTGCGCCTATTATACAAATATTTTGCCTGTATATAGCTGAGACCTCTGTACAGAGACTGAACTAGAATTTTGGAAATATGTAACTCAGAAGTGGATATAACCATAGTTTACTATAACAGAGGTGAGAAATTTTAAGAAAAAACGCCGATAATTATTTCAATTGGTGGTAACTATGAAAATAATGTGAATGTTTCAAAAGTCCTAGTTCAGACTCTCAGGAGAAGTCTTTACTTTATATATAAGTATATATAACATATTATTATAGAATCAATTTTTATAAAAGGAGATCATTTTTTGAAAAAAGGTTATTCTATGTTAATTTTTTGCCGAAATATTGTATTTAAATCATTTTTTTTTTTTGTCAAAATGTCCTTAAAACAATTTTATACATTTATTCTCATCTAAGTCACTAATTATCATGAAACTTATCCATTTATGCGATTTTTTAAAATATCGGTTCCGAACGTAGTCGGATACCTTAAGCTTCAATCACTTACTCTATTTTAATCCTTTTGTATGGTTAACAGTAAAAATGATAAGTCAAACTGTATTGATTTTTGATTAATTTTGTAATCCTTGATTTTCCAAAGAACTTTGAGATATGTTTAATATTACACGAGTGATTTAAAAAAGTGTTTATTTAAAAAATAAATAAAATGTGCATTAGTGAATGCTAGGAGAAATCCGTAGGCATTGGTTTTATTTATTTGTTTGTGTGTGTTTTAATATTCCTTTCTATGCAAGTTTTCAGATGTTTTAACAATAAAAACTGTTTTAACAATAAAACAATGTGTAAATTAATATTGGTCTTTAATTTCATATTAGCTTATTTATTACTACTTTTTATCAGTGCTTATCAAAGTTGCAATATTCCGACCCAGTAATCAATCATAATTTTCATCGCGCTCCCCTCATTCAATAACTATATATTGAATTCAATAATACTATACTTTGAACCGAAAACTCGAAACGACTTTAACCTCTTAAGCTCCTCCAACGTATATAAACGTCTCACAAAGTCAAAGTGTTTATTTCCTCGGTCCTATATATACGTCTTTCCGAAGTAGGATCTTTTCTGTGCAGTGTTATCCATAAAATTATTCTGAAGGCTCTGAAATGCAAATAAAAGAACTTTGATAGTGTTTGCAAAGGATTTATTTAGCTCAGATTGTTTGCTCTTCTTTATTCCTTCCCTCCCCAATATATCACATAAACGTGCCTCCGTGGCAAAAGGTTGGCATTGGGAAGCGAATCACTTAACTTTTAATCGGCAGTTAGGGGAAAAATTATAAACCGGATAAATTATCAAGATAAGCGTTAATTTTTGTTTTTAATTATATATAAAGCCCATGTGGGGTGACTGATAATTAATGTACTTTTCTCTTAAATTAAGATTAGTAAATTAATTATAAAATGCATTGTGTAGCACTGATACATTTTTAAGTATAACATATCAGTTTAAATGCGCATTTTATTTTTTATCATGTCAGAATGTATTTTGTTTGTTTAAAAAATTAGTAATTTACTGAAAGTAACAATGTGTATTTTATTTTTTATTATGTCATAATATATTTTGTTTGTTACTTTCGGTAAATTAACAATTTTTTTAAACAATATTTTGTTTTTGACTTTTTAATATGCTCGCGCCCCCCTTGTAGAGTTGCCATGTCCCTCAAAGGGGGCGTGCCCCACAGTTTGAAAAACGCTGCTTTACATAAATAAATTGAATAGTTCTATGAAATGTAAGAAATATGAAAGAAATAAAGGAAATTATTAAAACAATTTATATATCAAGAATTTATATCAATAATTATAAATTATGGTACATTTGAAGTGTGCATTAATACGTGTGCAATAAAAATGAAGCAGTGTAACTTTGCTAAAATATTAACATTTGATCAAGGATTGCAATTTTAGATTAAATTTGTGGAAAATCGTTTTAATTAGTGCTTAAAATTATGTAAAAAGTGTAACTTACTAAGTAGAAAAAAATGCATATTTAGTGTAAGAAATCAAATCCTATGCTTGCCGGTTACTTGATTCCCGTTCGACTTAGCAACACCGAAAATATCCAATCATAAATTTCATCGCAACCCCTCTCCATACAATTAATATTTTTGAATTAAATAATACTATACTTTTACGCTAAGGCTAAAAAAATATGGAATTTTTGGAAAAATTTAGAATGCATTAAAAGGACCTTGACAGTGTTTGCGGAGGATTTACTTACTTTAAAAAATTTGCTTATTTATTCCTCCCCCTCCCAATACATTACGTACGAAAGCCTACGTGGAAAACGATGACATTTGGGAGCAAATAGCATAAATTTCAAACAGTAGTTAAGGTAATAACTATAAATCGTATAAATTATCATTATTAGTGTTAACTTTTGTATATAATTTTATATATAAAAAGCGCCCACGGTGTCACTAGTAATTATTAAACTTGTTCTTAACTTACTCTTGTTAAATTAATTATAAAATATATTGAGCAGTATACTGATACATTTATAATTATATTATATTAGTGTACATGCGTATTTTGTTTTTAATTATGTCAGAATAAATTTTGTTTGCTTAATATTTATAAAATATTAAGCAAATATTTTTTTAAAAAATAATCTATTGTTCTCAACTCTTCAACATGCTCACGAACCCCTCGACCACCTAGGGGAGCCCCACATTTTCAGAAACGCCGATTTACTCTAAAAAATATATATGCTTCAGTTCAACTAATGTATAAAATGACATTTTTTATTAATCACAAGTAGTTGCTCAACCTTAAGACATTTATTCGCTTGCACCGGCAGCTATACTAAATAAAGTCCTCATTTGCTTCTCGATGGAATGCGCATAGTACGAGGAATGCCAGAACAGACGTAGAAGAAGAGATTTTGGAGATGATGGAGCATCAGTCATTTACAAGCATACGAGTTGTGGGTGGAAGCTTTTGTATATAACAGTCCACAACATGGTAGGTGTTGAATGGTGAAAGATTACATACATTCCATTTTAAACTGTCCAAGCATTAGATGAAGATCATTCTCGTCGCGCAGATTTGGCCATTTGGTTGGTTTGATGGTATATTTGAAATTCTTTGTAAACATGTATGATGTTGTTTTCTTTTCAAATCTATATGCTCATCAGAGACACGTCTCCATCAATGTTTGGGCAGGAATCACCAGAAACACCTATAATAGGGGATCGTATCTTCTGCCAGAATACCTTAACGAAGGTAAATCCCTAATCATTAAGCAATAAGTGTTACCAAGTTTGCTAGAGAAAAATCTAGCTGATCTCCGGAAGCGTATGTGGTTTCATTTTGATTTAAAAGGAAAATAAAAAGCTGTAAAAATATATGTAACACGAAAATCATGAAAAAGAGAATAATTCTGAATCAAAACATACAAATATTTTTACTTTTTTCTCGAAGTATTATACACATAAATAATTATTCAAAACAGGATGCAAGTGGTGTATTCTTTCATTTAAATCTACGCATATTAAGGTATTCGACTACGTTCGGAACCGTAATTTTAAAAATGTGCATAAATGGATAATTCTCATGATATTTAGTTACTTAGATTATAATACATGTATAAAATTGTTTTAAGGACATTTTGACGAAAAAAATATTTAAATACAATATTTTGGCAAAAAATTAATTTAGAATAATCTTTTTTTTCAAAATGATCTCTTTTTGTAAGAAATTCTTCTAAAATAATAATATGTCCTTTGCCTTATATAAAAGTAGGACTTCTATAGAGAGAGTTTGAACTAGGAATTTTGAAAAATTCACATAATTTTCAGAGTTACCACCAATTGAAATAATTATCGGCGTTGTTTTCTTAAAATTACTCCCCTCCGTTGTCGTAAAACATGGATATATATAAACCCACTTCTGAGTTATATAATTCAAAAATTCTAAATTGAGCCTCTGTAGAGGGTCACAGGTTACATAGACAGGAAAATTATTATTATTATAATGAGAAGCATTTTCACAAAAAGGGGCTATTTTGAAAACGGGTCATTCTATGTTTTATTTTTGTCAAAATATTGTACTTAAATAATTTTAATGTAATACTGTTTTAAAACAATTTTATATACACATTTTTTCTATTCGTGACACTAAATATCATAAATATTATCTATTTACTCGCTTTTTCAAAATCACGGTTACGAACATAGTCGGATACCTTAAAGAAAAAAGTGTTATATATAAGAAACAGTATTATATAATAAAGTGTTATACAAAAATGTTATATTCATATATTACTTTATTGAGAATGCTTCTGATTATACTACTTGTCAAAAACTGGGGTTTAGGTACTGAAATGAGAATATACAGTTTATTTGTTAGAGATAATTTAATCCGGCATATACTAAATCTTTTAATATATTGTTTGGAATAATGGTCTTAACAAGAAAAAATGTTGTCGCATTTTTTTCAATTATGTTCGTGATGCGGGAATGTACAAACTGTTGACACAATTAACATGAATTAATTTTAGGTTAACTATACTTCCACAATTGATTCAGACAGACCTGGATTTCTCAATGTTATCCCGAGTAATGTTTGGGATTTTGAACATGTTATGACAGGGGAAGGTTTTTTTAAAAAAAAATTTTCAACGTATATATTCAACGTTGAGTTTCTAAGTCTTTCATACGGCAATGCATCTCGCACAGAGGAAACGCTGAAGTCAATTTTGACGGCGACATGACTATTGTGCTAAGTTATTTAGTAACATAACAAGGACGCGTTGATGTTGTTATCGAGTATTAAGAAACTTGTATATATTTGTAGTGACTCTTTCACTTTTCAGGTTATTTGTCCGAAATATGCAGAAGAAACCGTGTATTCAATGTTATAATAGCTTCCGAAAGGATTACAATCTTTCAAAATTGTTTAATTACCATAATAATGAATTTATTTATTTTACATAACTATACTCTGGAAGTACGTTCTATATAAAGGATAAGGTCATATTGAAGATTATGTGAAAAAAGATTAACCTTGGAGTGCTGTTAATAGTACTGTTTTGATAAACACAGATTTTTGTTATATTTTTAAATTAAAGTCAGGAATAACAATACGAATGATCTAAATTTGCTGCTAAATAAGGTACATTTTCATACTATACTTGCTGGACTTAAAATCAATTCAAACATATTAGACAGCACATCTAAATTGGTTAAAAATCATATGACGTGAATTGTTCACTTGCTAGAACAAGAAACAAGTCAGTTATTGCTAATAATATACTACCCGACTGTGTCAATATATTTCAGGTTGGATTTATAAATTTTTAAGGAAGTTGCACGTTAAACTGTTCAAATTTTGATTTGATATCTTCTGTAAGGTGTGAAAAGAAAAATACAAACTTACAAACAATACATGCATTTATACAATTAATTAATAATCATATAACTTGTAAAAGATATTTTCATTGAACAAAAATTTAGCATCTGTAAGTTGAAGCATTTCTAAAATAATAAGGATAGAAATTCGATACAAAAATTATTCCTCTCATGACTTGCGAAACATTTTTAAGAGAATTAAATCAAATCCCTTGAATTTCATTTTTTCCTTACCATTTTAATTCTCTGAAAATAAAATTATTTCCTAACAAACTCGTTTCCAAAACATAACATTACGTAAAGTTCAATGAGAATTTTCAAACTCGGCCTTGACTTCAATGAAACAGTTCATTTAAGGCACGAGGCAATCAAAAAGAGAACTGCATTTTTGAATCAATACTTTAAAGTGAGAAATAAAGTTACTGAGATTTTTAGAATATAGAAGTCTTCACCATTGCCTTCGGCTAAGCGTCGACCATTGTGTTCCGCGAAAGTGAATGAAAAGCTAAATCTCTGCTCATTATCCCTTAGGGAGTAGGATTTCATATTATGGATATCCTGTATTTCGAGATTTTAAGAGTAATCGCATTACTATTACGTGCATCCAAGACGGAATCCAATTTTGAGTTCTGAAATTCGATAGAGATTATGGCATGGAGCAAGAGGTACAAAGAGTCTCAATCAGCATAATTCGTGATTTCGAATATTCTATGGTAGCTATTTTCAAAAATAGAGGTTACCTCATACAATAATATGCTCAACCTTTTTTCAAAAAAGGGTACAACTTTTTTAGAAGTAAACTGTGTAAATGCCTAATTGAAAATTTTAAAAGTACTATATTTAAACTAACTTGAATTTAAGGTAATTTTCCATATAGAATAATATAAAACTGAGATGCAAATTAAATACTTTTTGGGTTTCGTTTCTTTTTTTGAGTTATTGAATGTCGGGATGCTTAAAATGAAATCACTACGAAAATTTATGTAAGGCCCTAAATGAACTTCTTTTAAGTGCAATATTTAAACTAACATGAATTCAAAGTAATATGACACACACAATGCTACAGAATTATGTGGGGAGTGGGTTAAATCCGTTATAGACTTTTTTCAAATTATTTATAATTTGTATTTAATGTATAAAACGAATTTACAAGTTTTATCAATATTTGCATTGAGACATAAATTAATTCTTTTACATAGTATAATTTGAGTTATTCAATAGATAATAATCATTTTTTAAAATGTTTTGAAATGTATTAATGTATTTTTTAGTTCATATATATGTTTGTTATCATTTAAATTGTCGTGAGCTATAGGCAAATTTGAAGATGTGATTATTATATTTGCTAAATTTTGTCAACAAAGATGTAACTGCCTAGTGTTAAATACGAGATATTTTAGAAAAGTTGTTACTCTAATTGGACATCATGGACATGATAAAAATAGATTACAAAGAAATGAAATGCATGAAATAAATTATATGTTATGTTTCAGTAAATAAAGGTATTTAATTACATAAATAAATGATCAACCTCTTACAGTTTTAGGTACTATTTCCTTATTAAAACCTAAAAATATTGATAAATCAATTAACGATAATTATTAACCTCATATCAAAAATTAAACGAGTTTCCTTTCCAGAGAATTCTTCTAAAATAGTTTCCTCAAATAAATTTATTTATAAAATTTTCATTACAATAATAAAGTATTAAATTACTTAAATACTATGTAATAAGTTTAATCGGAAACATCAGATTATAAGATATTAAGTTCAGAATAACATTGTTATTAATTGCTAATCATATTAAAAATGAGTTTTTTTGTTTTCATTTTCGAAATTTTAATCGTACGTTTTAAACTCTTTCCTGTAATTTAAGAATAAGTGCTTCCTTATTTCTGTAGCACTTAAAAATGAAATAAAAAAATATTTTGCATGAATATAAAAGGGAAGAAATAATTTATGTATGCATTAAAAAAAAAAATCTCAAAAAAACAAAAAGAAATTAGTACATTCCATTCCTGAAGGAAATGAATTAAACGATATTTGCCATATTTAATTCTCATTTTAAGTGATTTAAAAATTTAAATGTTCTCTGTACTTTTCCAAACTAAGTAGTTTAAAACTGCGTAATGTTTTGCTAATTAAATTGTTCCATTTTCTAAGAATTCAAAGCAATTAATTTGAATAAAGAAGGAATACATAAATTTGTTATTTTTATTCCAAAGCTCTTCGTCTTTGATATTGGATAATTTAAAGAAATACTTTAATGTGTTAATATATATTGTAACTATGTTGCAGTTAAAAGTTTATGTTTGTGAAACATAATAAGAATGACAATTAGTTTAATTAGGTACTATTTTTTAAAATAGAGATTTTAATTATATGCTACATATTTTAATAAATTTAAAACAATTAAGTCATGCTTTTTAAAAACTTTCTTTTCAAATTTCCTATTTACCAGGAATATATCGGACTTTATAACAAAATTCGTTTAATAACCGGGAAATTGTTACGTTTCTTTGAAGATATAAATAATTGGTATTTTTGACACACATAAACAAATTTTACAAAAAAATCTATCGATAAATATTTATTTGTATATTCTCGAGAAAATATTTAAACAATATATTTCTGAGTTTTTATTGTGGTTTTTGGAAATTTTTAGCATATAGAAGTTCATTTTTTGTTTATGTGTGTGAGTCTATTTAACACAAATAATATTGTTTTTAATCATCCCATCGACATAAGGAGTTTCTTTGTGACTGATTATATGAATCAGTGTGAATTACTGGAAAATAAATGTAATATCCCCAGAATCAACACATGCCCGATAAAAATTCAGGAAAAATACACATACGTCATTTGATTAAATCTCAAAATAAATCATACGTCTAACAGCTCTGGTGCTTTAGAGTGACCCTTATTCAATATTAATAAGTTTTTCTCCTCATATTTTACATATTTTGAAATACATTGAAATAAATTCAAAACCGATAGTTTTAAACCATTTCAAACTATTGAATCTCTATCTCTCTCTCTCTCCTCTCTCTCTCTCTCTCTCTTATATATATATATATATCTTTCTCTATATATACATGGTGTCCAGCCTTAATGTGACCCAAAAGCTAATTTCCGAACCATTCGGATTACATATACACTTGCAATTTGAAAAATGTTTTAAAAAAGGTAAAGAATGTTGTTACGTACTTTTAGAATCAAAAACCCTATTTAGAACAAAAATTTTTACTAAAATTAATTCCTTTGTATTTGTTTGTCTTCGCCTTCCTAAAAAGCAAATTGTACGAACGTGAATCCACGAGTAAATCCGATTTACTCATTCGAATCAGCATGGTATACATGTTTGTGATACCAACTATGTTGCAGAAGCTACAGGTGGTATTGCATGTCTGTAGAAGGCAGTCATTTTGAACATTATTTTAGGTTATTTGGCCATTTTGATATAATAAAGAACCTGATTCATGATTGGTGCATCATTCCACAATATGATATAATTTGAACGGCAAATTCTGTATTCTTTTGCCGCTATTTGTTAAAACAAACTGTGTGTGTTTTAATCTTTTCAGTACAAATTGTATTTTTTAACTTTTATTGTTTGCCATACAGCAATACAAATTGTCAATCTATGATGTTTACTATGATGTTTTAATATTACTATGATGTTTTTCTTTTGCTCTTTCTGTAGATAGTGAATTACTGTTTTCAATTCTCAATTTGTATACGATCCCCTTTTCTAAGCAATTCAGAGGCTTCAACTTTATGTAGGCATAACTCAGTCAGTTTTAAACGTAATAAAATGAAACTTTTTGTGTATACTTTGTTTTTTGTGTATTGTATAATTCCTAAATATAATTGATAGGACCTGAAGACCGTATAAAAATTTCATTTTTGTAATTTTTTTCTAAATGGGTTTTTTGGTTCGAAAAGCACGTAAAAACATTCTTTACTTTTTTTTAAAAAAAATTTCAAATTGGAAGTGCATATCTAAACCGAATGGTTAGGGAATAATCTATTGGGTCATATTAAGGCTGGCCATCCTGTATATATATAGAGAGAGAGAGAGAAAGGGTGTGTGATATACAGACAGAGTGCCGTTATAAACTGCTCTAAATCTTAAGAAAAAAAATCAATAAATATAAATATAACATGACAATATAGGTAAAAAATACGGCAGAATTAGTAATGCAATAGCAAACTTTTAGATTTAGGATTTAAAGAAGTCTGTGAATGGTCCACCATGACCAAAATTTATGACCGTACCGACCCCTACGCCACTTGCCATTCCCTCCTGCACACTGTTGAGCTAAATTACATGGTTCTTGAATCGATCAGGTTGGAATCATGCTGACTGGAGACGTATAGTGTTTAGTGACGTATCCCGCTTCCAAATGTGTCCTGACGATAATCGAAGACGTGTCTGGGGATGGCCAGGGCAGCGTGCAGATCCTGCTTTCACTGTTGCATGCCACACTGGCCCTCAACAAAGAGTTATGGTCTGGGGTGCCATTTCATTTGAAGCCGGAACCCTTTGGACGTCATTAGAGGCCCACTTACAGCACATAGGTACGTCGATGATATTCTGAGAACTGTTTTGCTACTGTTCATTTTGCAGTGATTATACATATATATATATATATATATATATATATAATGAATGTGAGCCTTAGCATATACAGAAGGTGACTCTGAACTACAGAAGAAACTGTATCATGTACAACTACTCATACATAGCAGCGATTTCAATATTGATTTCGTTAAATGTGAAGGATTGAGATTAGTACAATTTTTAAAATCAGAATTTAATTTGGATTTTGTTTCTGGTAGAGCAGTTTGGATGACTAGGCTTTTGGCCGACGTCGACGTTTTCATGATTTGTAAATCATTTCTACCAATTCACGTATTTTTATATTGCCACAATTCTTGCCCGTGATTAATAATGGCGAGAGTATTAATGTAATTAATATTCAAAGCTATATATATATATATATTATTTTAACGAATGATGATGAAACAATATAAGTAGAATAAGAAATATTTAATTTTTTCATTTATCCTCTTATAATATTCTCATGTAATACTTTCTAGTATTATATGATATCCATTTATTTACACTGTTTGTCTTTCATGTAATCAAAGACAACCGCACTTAAGGAGTAAACTCCAGTCGTGCGTTGGAGCCGACACACACTGTTTTTTATGTAGTATAATAACTCGAAATTACATTTTAAAATTAACATTAGACAAAAAGGTTTCCAATTTTAGCTAAAAAAATTGATCTTCATGAAACATACACAGTTAAAGATTTTCAAATCAATATAACATATTATTTAACCTTATTGTATTCAAAAGTGTATTTTCTAAAATCAATATATTTTGCAGACAAAAATAATTTTATTTCTCAGAAACCAAATACTTTTTACTTAAGTTGTTTTTAACAAATTATTGTAGTCAATACAAGTAGTTAGATCAATAACAATAATAATAAATGCCATTCAATTGTTGTATTTTGTCGAATTAGCTTTTGAAGTAAATAACATTTCTTTCGGGCCCCCTTCCTCCGAAAGTCCTTAATAGACTCTTTCTTCAATCTACCCTGTTTTAAATAAATGATGTTTAGCCAAAAAATCCTCTTATCTAAATTGTAGAATTTGTATTTGTTTCCTTCGTTGCTCTTGTTACATTTAATATATTTCAGAGCTTATGGTACAGGAAACTATAAAAATATATTTTAAAAATTTGTTTCTGCTGATTTTTCTTTCGTCACATTTTAGATAGTATTGTTGCTACATCTAGCTTTATTGGAAAGATCTCTCTCTGTTAATTCAAACATAAACAACAACTCAAGTATCTCACTGTAGCAATGATAAATTACAAAAAAAGGAACACGCATTTAAAGTAAAAACCAGTACAAATTAACATGGGAATAAAATATAAAAAGTTACAGATTTAAACAACAAGAAGGGGAACACACACACACGGTATGTAGTTTTTCAAGAAGTTCACGAAAGTTCTGGCATTCCAGCGTAGTTTGCTTATCTCATCAAGTTTTTTGTGATTATTTATCTAGTTCTATACATATAAGATGTTCTGCATTAATGATGCTTGAATTAACAGTTTTGGATAATTTTAGATGCACAAGGATTCCTATTTTATTAAGATGTTGCATCATGCGATCATGGCCTATTAAAAAAATTGCCTAAAGGGGATTTTACGGGTCTTACGACAAAACTCTTTCCAAGTGTCTTGAACGGTAGCCCAGGATTTGCCTATTGAATTTGCTGCATGTTAAGATTTAGGAGTATCCATTAATTTTTCAAAAACATGTTTGGAGCTAAGTTAAGTTAGTTTGGAGGAAGTGGTATGTTGTCTTGTGGCTTAAGTGATCCTCTTTTGGCTAGTAAGTCTACCTTCTCTTTACCATTGATACCCGACTGTGAAGAAATCTATTGAAAAACAATTGTTTTGTTGTATTTACACAGAATGTTCAAGATTTGTCCTATTTATATGATAATCTGGGTGTCTGTGTTTTTCACTGCCTTTAAGCTGACACTTTACTTAATTTTTTAAATTTGTATCGAATTTTTCTGGTTTGAAAAGTTAGAATTTACATATACATCGATGGATACGCTAAGAAGGAACTTGATAAATATGATTTGAGTCACTTTAGATATCCCAACAATTTAAAGTAGCCATTATTTTCCTTATAATAATATCAATATAGCTAGCAAGTGAGGCTAATATCGCGTTTTGCTGCTGAAATCCTCTTTCAGGTGAATTATAAAAGGCAGTGGAAGAGATTGGTATGTAATTTCATTAAGAAAAAAAATGACCAAAGAGTTATGGAGGAACTATCAATATAGAGATGTCACTTATTTAGAATATAATCTGTCACTGAGAAGCAATTGATATTGACTATGTTCTAAATAAGTAGCGCCTTTTTGACACATGAAAAAGGCTGAAAAATGTCTGACAATGCTTTTTCTGTATTTGTTGTATTTGTATTCACCCTTTGGTTCCCATTTGTGAATATTTCCTCTACATGTAATTTCCTATCACTATTGTTTGAGTATTGACTTACGTTTGTAAGCCTTGTGTTATACTTGTCGGCACACAAGGAGTCTACCTAGAGTCTAAAAAAAATGCTTTTTCTCATTTCTGCACTACCATCAAATAAATCCACTGCTTATATATGGATATTAAGAGTTCCGTATTAGATTTAGTGAGTTAGATGATTTTCACTGGGTTCTAATTATAGTTTTTTAAAGATAAATATGAGTCAACTGTAATAAGTTCTGAAATATGTAATGATATGTATAAGTAGACGGACGTTGAACTTTTTATAATTAGAAATATTTAAATATGATTATCTTAAAAATTTAAATTATTTTAATTCTGTATAATTCTATGTGTTGAATGAAATCAAACCTCTTCTACAATTTTTAATTCCTTTATTGGAATATAACTACTTCAAACAATTATTTAATTATTTAACTCATTAAAACGCAAAACATTTTCTTTTAAGACTTGACGAATGACACCAATTTTATTTTGCCACGATTGAAGTTGGGAAAATCAATAATGATGTCCATTTTTATTATGTCCGCACTTGCAAAAATAATTTAAAAATTAATTTCCATCAATTGAATACAACGACTAAAATTATTAACAAATCTTTTGAAATGAAAGAAAAAGAAAGAAAAATATATTCTGAATTCTTAAAGAAACATTGTATTCCATCATACTTTTTAGGAACTGTAATTTTAAGAAACGACCGATAAAAATCGTCAAGTTCTATATAATTTAAGACAAAGCTGAAGAAGATAGGTCTCCATAATGGCCAGAGAGTACATTAACTTAAAGACTGCTTTAATGATCACACTCAATCCTGAAATAAATGATTTTCAAACATCAGAGGGAATTGTTCATAATTGCAATTTTGATAGACGTACGAAGTGTTACGAAAAAATACTTTACTTGTGCCTTACATTGTTCTTGTAATGATTGATCCATTTGAGAAACTGATTACGTTTAATGTAGCATGAAGAAGTTTCTCTAAAATACATGATTCATGTTTTACAGAGAGTGTTTAACTTGTTTCAAAAATATTAGTCTTCATTAACATAACAGTGTATTTTTATGGCTATCAGCTAAAGTGGAAAATATCAATGTTGGAAAAATAGTGTTCACAAATTTTCCTGGGAATTCTTCATTTATTGATTTATTTTTAATAATAATTAAAACAAAATTTAATGAGCAGAATTAAAAGTACACGAAAATGGAATATATTAAGGTAGTAGTCCCTTGAGCCAGGTTCAAATAAATTTTATTTTTAATTTTCAAAAAACACTTCAAAAATTATCAAAACTAATTTTTTAATATTTTCAAATTTATAGCCAAATGTAAAGAGCGTGCATGAAAGTGTGTTGACGCTATAGACAGCTCCCTGACTGTTTCCTCTTTTATTGACTTTCCGTTCTTATTATTCTAGGATACGTAGGTATGCGAATTATAGCAAACCTGTCCGATGGACAAAGACGCAATATATAAATTGTATACAGTTTACAAAACCCTCAGGACTTTTACTGTCAAATATTCTTGGTGCAAAAATCAACAATTAAAAGCGGAAAATCAAGAAGGCACTTAGAACACCTATTAATGTTTGACGAGCAATTTATAAATCTTATAAAACCAGTGTACAAGATTTTAGCATCTGACGATTTATTGAAAAACTGTTTGGGGGAAAACACTCAAAATAATAATGGAAGTTTTAGTCACTATATAATTTCGCTCCAAAGCATACTTTTACTGCATAAAACGTTTTGAAAATTCATACCTACATGGCTACCTGCATTTTTAACAATTGCGTTAGGTACACCCTCTCATCGAAGGGGGCCCAAAGCCTATGCTATGATATAATTTTGGAATTCTTTGTTAGATCCGGCTTGGGGCCCAAACCCTGACTTTTCAAGGATGCCCTAACATTCTTCGTTACGTCACTGATCTTTAATCAGGGTTTTCTACTTGTACTCTCAAAGGTATTGAAGTGATGGGCGTCACAATAGGTCAAAAAGCCAGGAACTACAGTGACACTGTTGCCAATGCACGAATTTTGAGAGAAGAAAAAACTGCAGAAGCCAACTGTAATGTGGCAAGAACCTTACGCAGGACACCCAAGGGTGCTGAAAATGATAACTTTGAGGAAACGGAAGGATTGCTCTATACACCAGGCATAGCTGATTAATGTAAGTATTGTTAAACCGCATTTTTCTCAAAACCATGTTTTTAAAATTTAGGTGAAGCACTGACTCAAAACTATTCAATCGATTTGGCTAAGGATTTGATCTATTATTTTAGACACACGTAACTAAATGCTTAATTTTTAAAACATTTAATTTTCTTATAATAAATTAAATGTCTTAAATAATGTTTCAAAGAAAAAAATAGAATTTGAGAATTTTCATTCACAAGTCCGCCATTTTTTTTCTTTTTAATATGCATATGTTTGGTTAGTTCATTGGAAAATAGCCTACACAACAATAATATCTTTGTTTTGTTTTTTTTTTATTTTAGATGCTAAGGAAGACATTGGGCTTCCCCAAAACAGCTGATCTTTTTCCGAGGACTCCATTTCACGTAAAAAAAAATCATAAACAATTTAGTATAAAATTAAGTCAAAAAAAAATTTGTAAAAATTACAAAATGATAGCATTTTATTTTCTTGTTAAAAAAAAAAATGCACGACAAAACGTTTAAATTTAGGCTTTACACTGGACTACTTCTTTAAAATATAAAGCCTTTTTAAATAGTACACTGATTCTATTTTTGAAATTTTTAAATAATTTGCAACACTAAATTGAGCAGCTATGTTTCTTAATAATTCACTTCCTATTGGCATAAACTATATCTGAGACATGCTGGTGGAAATATAATAGACTTTGCAAGTGTAATAAACAGGTATATTAATTAATTGATCAATGTATTTTTTAAAAAAAAATAGACAACGTTTCATCTTACTTTTAAACAACTAATTTTTTAAATATATTTTAATTACAATTAATGTTATTTACTTACTAAATACAATTAATTAGAATTAATGTTATATATTTATTAAAAATATAATATTTTTATACAGGTAAAAAACAAAACAATAAACAAATCTTACCAGCAATTAGCTTAGTAGATGAATCTCATTGAATTCTTCTAAAACGCTCGTACAGCTTAGCCATTTGGTATAAATATTCATCAATAACCATATTGCAAAACTTTGCTAAATATAATTTTATCATAGTAATACAGTAGAAAATATGTTGCCCAAATATCTTACAATTTTCTCATTTCCCCGCATTATCCATTATTCTTATTAATCTCAGCCAATTTATCAAAGTACAAATTTCAATATTTGAAATTTTATTTTCCGGCTCAGAGGACATAGAGGTGTCTAGCCTGATTCATAATCCTAAGGTTGCGGGTTCAACCACGGATGGAGTCAATAGATTTTCTGCATGTTAAAATGGTAGATACGCAAGTCATATAATAATGTTACATATAAAAGATCCTTGTTTTAATTTGGCTCTGGTATTGTCGGTCAAATTAAATCACGACTATACTCAGCTTCTGAAGAGAGTTTAAATTAAAAAAAAATTATTCAAGCTTCCCGATTTGGTAGCAAAATCTGCCACCAGCTGGTGTTAGCAATAAAATGGATCTCATTTTTGGGAACTTGTGTTTAGAAAAGGCTTAATTGCTAATAAAAAGCCTATGCGGAAAAATTATCTCCAGATCCCGCTCCCTTTAACGAGAAACCGTGTTATGTAGCTTGAAAAGGCATTTGTGTGTGTATGTTTTAACTAAGATAGGAAACTGATAATTTAAGTGAAAACGTATCATATCAAATTTGCACTCATGTGAACTCCCTTCGCTTAGATGAGTATGGAATTCCACCCCTTTGTTCAATTGATTTTCCCCTCTTCTTATCCTATCTTCTTTCAAATTAATAATATTTTATTAGAAAATTTATGTTTATGATTTGTGTGTCAAACTCATTCAAATTTTTTTAAACTGTTATGGTTCAATTTTTTTCATGCTCACTAATGGTTAATTTTAAAATAAAAATTTTTAAAAAAAGTTTTAAATTACTTTTTTGATAAAAAAAAATGCTGCATATAACAAATTGTTAATAACGACACTAGGCTGGTCAATACCGATTATCTCTACGCCTAGTTCCTGCCTTGAGAATTGCTTTGATACCATCCTTTGTTTACAGATATTATTTGGAACTATTTGGGTGCGAGAAATAACACTTGTGGGGGAGAAGCCTTTGAGGAGAAACTGCATTCGTAATCGATAACGGTTTCGAGATAGGCTTCGAATAGAACATCTTAGATTTTAATGACTGTGCAGCAAGATACGCAACAGGATTTCTAACCATTTTTCAGAAATTATTGTGAGCTTTGGTTTTTTATTTGTACTCAGCCGTGGGTTCATTATGGGAGAAGAATGCCTATCTTCTAGCTCTGGAGAAATATCTCTATTTACGGCGGATACTTAGAAAATGTATGTGAATTCGTGATCTGATTGGGCCGATTGAAATAAAAACGATCCATGTCAATATCTAAAAAAAACAATAAAAGATAAAAAAAAATACAATTCAGCCCCTGTTGTGAAGACAGGAAATGAAATATCCAATTTACCCCTCAATCATTAATTTATGTGATCCGTTATGAGTCTTCAATCCGTAAACAAATAATGTTAAATTTTCTTCCGCTGAATGAAGGGCGAGTGCAAATATGCCTATAATATAATAAAGACAAACGATGAAAAAAGTTTGAAAAGGAATTTTGAATTCTTTTCTACAAGAGTATTTTAAAATTATAGAAGTTCCAGTCAATTTGTGAAAATAAAATATATAGACGATATTTTAATCTATTAGGAAAACAGAATATATTATCAAATTCAAAGTAATACGAAATGATAGGCTTCAGACGTTACTCATAACTAGATGAATTTTTCAACGTAAGCTATATCAAAATCATATTTAATCAAGGTTCATAAAATAACATAATCCAAACTATTAAGTATCAAAGACCAATGTAAGTTGTCCTATGAATATCCATCCATCAACCTGGTCATATTAATTCAGCTCTTGACATACATCGTAGACATCGTAGGGTTGAGATTATGAATAATGGAAGCTTTAAAATATATTTATTTCTCAAACAAATTATCATATATAACTAGAAGGTTGGAGCAATTTACTTGATAGAACCTAAATGAAATTATATAAACTAAAATATAAAAGATGTTTTAATGATATCCCAACGTCGTTATCGGAAAGACTTTTTATGATATTCTTAAGTGTTTCCTCATGTAAATTTTCCTGAAAAAAATTTCTCTATGAGGTAACTGAAAATTACTAAAACTTCCCTTATCGCTGTACCAACAGTTCCTAGTTATTAACCATACGTTAAATTAACCCCTCTCAATCCTTCCGATTAAATAATAAGGCTTATTTACTTATATCACTGCTCCTTCATGAGGCGTGGTTGTCTTATAGCGTCTTAATGAAGCCCAGATTTTTTCTTTTTCTTATATATATATATATATATATTGATATGTACAAGATGTATTTTTGTACTAAATTTATGATGCTGTACAACTTTTCATATCACTCTTTTTTCAATATCTCATTCCATTTTCACGATATGAATGCTAACACCGCTGCGATCCACCAGGTGGCACTTTATTTTGCTTTATTCAGTATTGCATGCCTACCTACCTACTATACCTAGGCTTTATTTTCTAAGCACTCTTTCTGATATGGGTGGTAAGGGACTTAAGTAAACATAATATATATAAGGCTGCATTGAATGAAATACTTTATGATATTTAAGCTGCTTTTATTGTTAATAATCTGCTTCAGATTATTTATCTGAAAGACGGTTCTAAGCATTACCTCTGCTATTAATTTCTTCTCATAATTTATATTTAGATTTCCATTCATTCAATCCAATCTATCACTTTGGTATTTTAGTTTTATCTTTTAGATTCAATTACAGTCGAACCTCCTCATATTACGAACCTTTATATTGCGAATTTTTCTATGCGGCGAACTTTTTCCTGGAACCAAGAACAATTCACGATTTTCTACGTAAAATGACCTCTCAATTTGAAGTACATTTTCTATCTAACGAACTGTTTCTCTGGTGATTCTGTGTGTGTTTTTTTTTTATCCTTTAAGTATTTCTGGACATTATCAAGTTAGTCATAAATCTTGAACTTTTTTTTGCCTAACATGCTGACAGTAATATAATTCTCGGCATTTCGTCCAAGAAGTACAACCTTTAAACCCCATTGTCCAGTTCACTGGAAACATCTTCGATATAGCTTTCCATCCTCAGTATATTTCCCCGTATCCTTGAACTAGTCTCCATTCATGTGTAGTGTTAATCAGTTATACTGGTAACTTCATTTCATGTAGCTCGAAAATGTCAAAATGTAAGTTCTTGAGCATCAAAAAAAATTTAGGAAGTGGATATGGGCGTCAGTAACAGTCTTGCAGTTTTTCTTTCCTTCTTTTTTATAGGTAAGACATATCAAATAAATATAGGATAATAAAATAATATATAATAAATGTACATTAATTTACAAAAGGGTGTGAATAATTAATTTCTATTGTATATATGCTTAAACACCGGGATGGTTAAGGTTGACTCAGCCTGTCATCCCTTAAGTGGGTCGATAAATGAGTACCAAGCTTGCTAGAAAATTAACATCGGGGGTTTCACTTCAGATTGATCTCAGGGTACACTGTTACATATACTGAGTTGGGCATAGTAGACCTTGGCCCTCATGGGCTGTTGCGCCACTGGGTTAAATTTTTTTTAGAATCTAGTGTTAATAAAATTGAAACTTGTTTCCCGTGTTTTATAAAGAAAATGGAAAAATGAACCTCTATATAATGAATTTTCCATATAACGAACTTTCTTTCGGGATTAAGTAACTTCGTTATATAGAAGTCTGACTGTATATATTTCTGTCAAACATTTTTTTTTTCGTTTGAAGCCAAATTGCAGACCTTTGAAAAGTATTCAAAAAGTTTGCATGCATTTAACAAATGTTATGCTTTTTAGCTAAATTTTATTTTTAAATATAACCCTTGTGAAAAGAAGGAGTATCTCATCTAGAGAGAAACATATTTAATTTGCATAAATACAAATAACTAAATATCCAATTAAAACTAAAGGCATTTTATTCAACAAATACATCCAATCAGAAGTTTGTGATTAAAAAAATACTATAAGATTAATCCATGATGTTAAATGTGTGCTTTTTACATTTAATATATATATATATATATATATATATATATATATATATATATATATAATAGAAATAATTTTAAGTAAGGAAAAGTATTTTACTTGTTTTTATCAGAAATCTGTAGCATATACAAAGTGAATTAACCAGTATTTGTACAAAAATGAACACTGCTATAAAATGAAACTTTTAAATTAAATATTTTAAATTATTTATTGTAATAGCATTTTGCAAATGTATTTTTATTGCTTTAATAAACGGAAAGTAAAATTAAATGAAGAAGATTGTTTTCTTATTTATTTTGAATTCAAAATTTTATGTGACACTTTCAGCTCTTTTGTTTCCTTTTTTAAAAGGGAAGTATAAAAACGCAACAAACAATTTTGTATTTTTATTTCAATAATCCTTTTTAAACCTCGCATTTAAAAACGTATTTCGAACATTTCTGTGTACGTATTTATTTTTGGCAAATACTTAAAAATAAAATAGTACATAAATTGAATGTTTATCACAAACGAAATACCATAAATGTTGCAAAATTTAAAAACATGTTTATCAACAACATATTGATTTGTTCAGTCATAATAACGAAATTATGGATATGTTGTTGTTTCTTTTTATTCTTTATTCTACGAAATGAAATCACATTACTATTGTATTCGATTAAATCTCCTTCTGCAAATCAGTAATAAAATAATTTTTGTTTCATTTTATCCAGATTTAGACAAAATAACAGTAAGAAAAAAAATCCATTTAAATTTGTATTTTTGAAGTTTTCTTTTTATACGCAAATAGTGTTAAGGCTAAATAAATTTTGAATCTGACAGTTATTTTCCTATAACAACATGCATTCGTTTAACTGTCTAATATTTTGAAAGAAAATATATTAGTTTTTAATCAGAAGGATTCGCCGAATTTTTAATTATTCCATTATTAAAGGTATATATTTTTGTAATACTCTTGGCTTAGTTCCGTAAAATTGTATATATATATATATATATAAAATGATTTGGTTCTTAAAGAAATAAATATTTCTCATATTTAAATTCATTTTCTCATATTAGTTCAGTAACATTTTCTTTTAAAAATATATTTTGCTAATATTGGACAATTAAATAAACCAAAATAACAATGATCATTTGTTCACTTCAATAATAACAATGATCATTTGTTGTTAAAATAAAATTCACTCAGTATGATTTATTTTTTTCCACTGGGAGATCATAAAAATAATTTTTAAAAGAGAAAAATTTTTACCAAGCGAATTTTTCTCCCATCATCTCCCTTTTCACAAAAATGTACGTCATACCTTACGGGAGTGTTTAAATCTGATTAAGGATTTTCCATCCAGTTGAAGAAATTCAGAAATTAATTCTTCTCTGCGAAGCAGACCATACATTGTATTTACTTAATGATTACTTCTCCTGAATTTGATTTTCAACAATAGAATTACCTGATTCTTTTTTTTTATTTCTAAGAGTGAAGATAAGTAAAAAAATGAAACCATTCGATCGGAACATTTATAACACTATTTCTTCTGGTAATGCTTGCTTCATTTTTTAAGAGTAATTTTATAACCATTATACGCGAATGCTTGAGAATCATTCAGCCAGTAAAAAATATGTGTCGTAACTAAAAGATTATCAATCTTTCTATTTTAACTAAATATATTTGAAATGAATTTTTTACGTGAAGTTATTAATACGTTCTCTGACTCAAAGAAGGGTGAAATTTCTTGAAGCCCAATTTTGGTTTTGTTTTGATGTATTTTTCTTATTTTTTTTCAAAAACTAAAATTTATTTTATTATTGTTATTCTATAACTTAATTTGAACAGTGTAAATATTTTTTAACTATGTAGATATGTTATAAACATATTTTCGAATAAAAAACCGTGCTTGCGTTTTTTATTATATTTTTCTTTTGCCTATTTAGATATAATAAAAACATAGGTATGCATTAAAGTTCATATTTAAATCTTGTTTCTGATTTAATGGAATACTGACGATTACTTAGCAAGCTAATTAAAGCTGTTTTTAATATATTTTTGCACATAATAGAAGTTTTTCAAAAGAATAAATTGTGTAAGTTTGATGAACTCTTTCATTATTTTTTTTCGGATTTTTTTTTTCCTTTTAATGTCGATTAATTATTTTTTGCACTGTTAAAAGTTGCATCACATATTTCGAAATTTGGAAAGTATTATTGATTTCTTGAGAATTGAAACTTAAAAAGTAAAGCATTTAATTCAAATTGCAATAGTGATTTTCACTGTTGAATTACACAGACATTTATTTAAATACAAAACATTTATTTATCTTACTTAAAGATTTGTTTAAAGCATGCATCTTTATTTTTTTTAAATTCCTAGTATAGTCCTTAAAAATTTTAATGTTCTAAGGAATCTAAAAAGCATAAATCGCAGTAACTTCTATTAAACAGCTAAAATTTGAATCATGTAAAATAAAATATATAATTTTAATATAATGTAGAATTTTATCTGAAATATATTGATCTCTGAAATGCTTATTCTAAGATTAAAGTTAATAATACTATTAAAATAAAACGTTAATCTTAAATTAATTTATTAGATTTAAATTTTTTTTTTTTAAATAACTTTGTTTTCAAATTTTTTAAATGTTCTCATTCTTTTTTCATTAATCGATATTATACTCCTAACTGGTTCACATTAATTTTCTTTGCATGAAAGCAGTAAGGATTAATTATAGTATTTAATAACAATTTCCATTAATTATACTAACTTAATTTTCAAATACAGAATAGTGAGCTATCAAATGATTTATAATCATTATAAGAAATAGCTCTGCTTAAAAATTATCTACTTATTAAATAAATATTTAAGTAATAAGCGTTTAATATTTTCCAAGTATTAAACACAAATATACTTTTGGATAAAACAAATGCTTGCATAAAAAATATTTGGAAATCTATGTATAGTAAAATAATTATGAAGTATATGAATGTGCAAGCTGTTTTTCTGAATATATTTAAGGGAACCAGGACATCATACACAGTCAAAAATCAATTTTTCAATTTTAGTATTAAAAAATTAAGCATAGTTTCTGAATCAAAAAATGTAGAGCACTTATTAGTTCATTGATAAAATGTTTTTTAAAACATAGAAAAAGTAATTGAAAAAAATATGCGTACAAATGTTTAGTTTTTCACTTTTTCTCCAGAGCATATATTTTTTTTTCATTTTAGGTACATTTAAAAAAAAAACACTATTGCGCTATAGTTAAAAATTTTGTATACGTTTATACAGGATACCTATGCGTATAGTGAATCTGTATTTTTTAGTCGAAGTGGTACATAGTTTCTTAAAAATATAGTCTTTTTGTGTGTAAAAAGGGGAAAGAGAAATTTTCAAAATTATACAAAGATTTGTCTTTTTCTTTTTTAAAGAAATTAACTTAATATTTAACTAAAAAAATAGAGTAACTATATTTTGTGCATTGTTTTATATATATATGCAAAAAATATTTTACATATTTAAGAAATGAATATCTGAAAAATTGTACCTAAACATAAACATGTATTTTGAGATCTCAAGAATTATGTTTAAATTAAATTAAACAGAAAGAAAGTAACTAAAAAATTATTTTTGTATTTCTACAGAAGGATTAAAATATTTTTACTAAGATCACAGAAACGTCTAAGATCAATTAGAAATTTTTAAAGATAGATGTCCAGCAAGCAAAGTCCAGTTTTTGGCATTTTACTCTTTCGAGCATGTCCTGATATCCTTATTACCCCTCTATTATCGAAGATTTTTCACAGTTTTTTTTTAAACATGTTTCCGACATATGTAAATATATTTTTTGAAAAAATATTTTTGAAATACAATTTATGTAGAATTACCAAGTAAAATAACTGGTTTTCTGAAATGAGTATTAATATGAGCAATAAAAATATTTTATTAAGTATAAAGTATAGAGATAAATACTTTAAAATTTATCTCCTTAGAAAATAAGTTGGAAAAGAAGTATACATATAATTATTGAACTCCTTTTAATGTGAAAAATGAAAAAACTTAAATTATTTCTAGTTTTTCTCGCTTTAGTGTGCATTGAATTCCTTTAACCATTAGCTTTTGGAATTTTATTTTAAACAGTAACTCTGCCTGGTTATTTTCTGCGAGATTAACTTAAAGGGTGTAACAATTTGTTCGATTTAAATCATTGTTTTAAAATTAGATAGAATTAGCATTACATTTGGATTACATATTATTTGTTAAATAAAATAAAATAGAAATTTAGGTTTTAATCTTTGTTTAATATAAAAATAGCACAATGTGAAAAAAAAATTCGGAAACTTGCGAAAATTTTTCAAAGAATTCAAAATTTATAAAAAATGGTTTCAAATTTAAAAACAAAATCACTTAATTTTTTCTTCAAGTCTACAACTTATATTTCTATTCTTGCAAAATATCAATAGAACAAAATTTGAATGCCGATTGTTCTGTAATATTTCACCTGATCCATAATAAAGTAGAGAAAATATGAATGTTGATACTTTTATTGTGATATTAAAACTTACTGATGATTTTTTTGTTTTGTTTCATGTTAAAAAATAGAAAATACCAGATCAAAGAGAGATATTTTATTTTTTCTACACTTGCATGCATATTTATATTCGAAAAATGCTCCTTCAGTTTTATGTAAAATAACTTTTTAAGTAAAAAATAACAAAATATTTTGGTATCGTAAAAAATAAATATTTTCAATAATTATTCCTCAATATAATAAACATTTTTAAGAGTACATTTACGTTTTTTATACGAAAATATGTTCTTTTTTCAATTAAAATATTCACTTTCCTACATACTTGAATTTTGATGCTTTTATAAGCTACGTCTTTCTTATTACATTAAAAATAAAGCATTTTCATTAGTTTTTAAATTTTTTTAGATCTGAAATTTTAAAAAATAAACTAAATCTCATAATAATTTTTTTTATCAATTTGCATTCATAAATGCTATTGGCTACAGGAGATTTACGGATAAATAAGTCTTCAAGTTTCAAATAATTAATTAGAGAAAAAAATGAAACCATACATCGTTTTAAAAAGTAACAACATCAAAATAATTTCTTTATTTTTGATTTTTCATTAAAAAAGAATTAAAGATCTTTTACGTAGTATTTAAGAGCATAGAAAAAGTTTGGTTTTAAATTTTTCTTACATAAAGCTTCAATTTAAATTGTAGTTATTAGGAAATATTTGATAAGTGAAATTAAAAGCAACTGGAATGATATACAAAAAAATCCTACACATGGCTAATTTATTTATTTATTTTATATCATATATATATGAGATTAAAAACAAGTACGAGTAAAACTTTTAACGTTGCATATAGTGCATGTATTTCTGTAAGTGCTTAAACATATTATCTTTTCACATGTAGCTCTATGAAAGAGAGCTACTAATTCAGAAAATAACTTTTTCAGAAAACTTAAGTATTTCAGAGCTTATCTTCCTATTTGAAATTTTCAGTACTACACTATTGCTTGCAATTTTCTAAGTTGAGGTGTGAAATATATTATACTTTAATGCAGAAACAGCATGGACTAGCATAAGGTGTAGAGTTCATGAAATTAAAAAAACATCACAAATTACGATTATCATTTATACTTCTACTAAAGGCGAATTGTATAAAAACTTCACATAAGAATTTTAAAAATTTAAAACTTATTTACTGTTAAATTATGGGTTTAATTTATAGAATTACTTATATCTGATTTGATAGCAGAGTGAAGAGAGGGATAAGTCATCAATTTTTTTCGTGAAGAAAATATTAAAAATTTGCGTGTGTTCCTTCTATATTTTTTAGTCAAGACATATTTATGTTCTGGCACAGTGGTTCTTACACTTCCAAATATTACGCCCTTCCCTCTTTGTGTATCAGCCTGACATCGTAGACCCTTTAGACTTTGAGTCAATTCCCTTGCTCCTAATACATGACTGAGTAATTTAAAAATTTAAAAGTTCCTTAGTAGTCGTATGGCTGCCTCCGCTACTTATACAGACGTTATTAACAATTCATTTTTTGTCCTGAAAGAAAATATACATACATAACGTGAATTGGGGAAGATGCTTACTTAAGGAATTTTCGATTAGTAGATTGAAAATTGAAATAACAAGGCCTTGAAAAAAAAACACATTTTATTTTTCAATATTTAGTTATTTATGTAAACAAGTTAAACTTCTTCATAGTATAGAAATAAATAAGAAATTTAATGTTAAAGAAATCTTTTATTTAATTTCAGCATCTTTCCCATATACATGGGGAAGATGTCACCAGTCAGGGAGTAAGATGCAACAACAGCACAGCAATTAAAAAAATAAGACAAACATTGCAAAATTAAATGTGAAATAACAATAATTATAGAAAAACAAAAACAAAAAATCAAATTCTTTCATAATTAATTTGCTAAAAACGAATTTTTCTGCAAAACGGTCTACAGCTGAAGTAGTAGACGACTTCAGCCCTGCACATCCTCGTCCTATGGAGATCCCTGTGTCATGCAAAGAGAATAATTAATAATTGTAGCTATATTGTATAAGATAAAATACAGAGTTATAAACTGAAAAAAAATAATGTTTATTTCATTCATTTCTGAACCATGTGGCATCTTCCCCCAAGTATAGAAGGCAAGTGCTACACGTGCTTATTTTCTTACTGCTGCAGTGCTATGGCCGTTTCTACATGCATCGTATGTGTAACATTATGCTTAAATCACTTACATTTCTAATTTCTTATTTATATCATGAACGGAATATTATAAAAGCTGTACTCACCACTTTAAATTCTCTCATGATCAAAAAATAAGGTCACTAAATACGATTTAGATAACTTCACAAGCCATACTTAATGTCGGACTATACTCTTCACTCAAACGACTAAAAATTGCTATCTATCGATACATAAAAGTACTATAAACAAACTGGTGTCTCCCCCCAACAGACGTCTTCCTCCGAATTACCTTATATAATTCAAATAAATAAATAGTTCCAGCGTGATTCGATTAGGAAATAGATATGGATGAAATCGTTATTGTATTGGAGTGCTTTGGGAATTCAGTTCTTAATCGTTGCATGTGTTTCTTCCTAATATATTTTTTAAAATATTATGTTTTAACAATTATAATTATTTTTTCTAAACAAAAAAAAATGAAAAGACTTCATTAAAATTCATGAACGAAATACACGTTCTAGTAAAGATTTCTATTGGGGACATTTTAGTGATCTTGTTGCAATGACACATCATTCAATTTTCGTTGGAGAACTTTTAAAGTCTGCAAAATAAGATAATCTTGGGTACTAAATAAGGGACCAGGGGTCCAAATGAGTGCTGTGTAATACCCGGCTCTCAGGCCACTAAGCACCTGAAACCCTGCGGATTTACGCGCAATTCTTAGACCATATGGACCAGTTCAGTGCTTCTCAAACTGTGGGGCGTGCCCCCTAGGTGCGTGATAAACCTGCCAAGGTGGGCGCGAGACATCGAAAAGTCGAAAGCAAAAAGATAATCTAAAACATTCATTAATTTCAGGAAAGAAAGCAAAACAAAATGCATTCTGACAGAATAAAAAATAAAATACACATTTACAATGATATAATACACTTATAAATGAATCAGTACTGCTCAATGTGTTTCATAGTTAATTTAACAATACTAAGTTAAGGACAAGTTTCATAATTACTAATGACCCTAAGGGCATATCATAAGATATATGCAGCATTTAAATTTAATACTTTCTTGATAATTTTTAAGATTTATGATTAAAAGAGTTGATTGTAGCTTTACGTCAAATTATATTATTTTTCAAATTCATTGTGTTATTATGGTATGGAGGGGCGGATCAAAAATTCATGATTAAAATTGGGCCGCAAGTACAAAAAAAGTTTGAGAAGCACTGGACTAGTTATTTCCTTATGTTTGGAGAAAAGTAGTGAGGGCATGGTTCAACAGTATATTCGTACACCAGTGTAAATAATAATTTTTAATCGTGAGAATTAGAAAATTAATGTGCTGTCTTCTGTTAATCCGGAAAAAAAGAAACAATACAGCAAAATGATGTAAACTTCGATCACATAAGATATTGTAAATTAATCGAAATAGCGACAATTATCTTTCAATAATGGGCATATACTTTAATGCGAAATACCTGAGATATTTTAGAACAAAAGTGGATATATACTCTTTTCATAAAGAATACACACATATTTTTCTTGGCGTATGATATTTTGCCAAAAATGCCAGTAACATCTATTTTAATATTCTGAATTACTCTTTAAAAATTATATATATAATTTTTAAGCACCTTTTATGTTATCCTAAAATGCTTGTAGGCATCTTGTTCTATGATTTTTATAAACATTAAGCTCAATAAGTTTACTTAAAAAAAAGAGTAAATTTGATTAAAATAACAATTGCTTATAAACAGTAATTATTAAATAAAAATGGTTTTATTTTTATGTATACCTCCCAGGGAAGTGTATTGTGTTTAACATGTGAAATTTATCTTGAAAACTTAAACTTATAATTTTTCTCATTCTAAGATAGATTATTTTCATTCATTGCATTTTATCTTCAAACCTGTTAAATGTTTTTAAATACAAGCGATTGTATTTTGTAAAAGGGATTTACTAAAGCAGTTATATCTTAAGATGAATAAATACCGGTGGAAATAACTGGATATTTCCTTGTTAAAAGAAAACTTTCCTTTCATATAAAATTGCAATAGATTTACTATTATAAAAAAATGTATAATCTTCTCAGTTTAACGAATTTCCAAGAATTCACTGAATTCAAATATAACTTTCAAGAAGAGTTCAAATTTTAAATGCTATGAAAATCATTACATTTTTAAAACAACATGGTGCTTTTATTAAATGTCTTAAATGCTTTTGCAACGAGTTAAGAAAATAATTACATTTGAAATATCTTAATTTTTTCATGTTTCATCCTTTCAAGCGAAAAACATAATTATTGTATAAATTATTTAAAAAAAAGTTAGTAATTAAATATAGGATTTCAATATTTCTGTAAGTAAACTCTGATTTAGAAGAATTCACCTTTTCCTATTTTCTGAAGTAAACTTATTTAAGTAATTTATATATTTTCTTTCACATAATATTAATTGTTTTACTGGATTTATAACATTTATGTGTAAAAATTCATGGTAAAACATTTTACCCTGAAAGTAAAACAGTTGATCCCACAACCTTCCTGGCGAATTGTTATTTTTCTCTACACAAGTACTAGTTCCACTAAAACAGCGTGAATCTAAATCAATTGTTAAAGTCCTCACAATCTGCTTCTTCAGCAGAGTAAGCTTTTTCCTTTCTCAGTAAATCTTTTCAATGTATACACATCATTATACATCAAATTTCGTTCCAATAAACTTGATTTTGAAAGTGAAAATCCTCTTCAAACTTTGGGATTTAACTTTCTTCCCGTCGACCTTTTATTTTACACTTTTAATTGATTCCAATAAAGTTATTGCAAAGGTAAATAAATACGATAAATTAGGAAGATTTTTCTCCGTATTTTTCTTTTATTTTCCTTATTGTTGTTTTCGCTTTACTGAGACTTAAGTTTGCTTCCTCAAATGTTTTTGTTTTTATTTTTCAGGTTTTGGAGTCGAGAATTTAGAAGTGACAAAAATATTGCGACAATGACTGCAATGAAAAACTTAGGTTTATTTATTTTCTCATGTTTCAAAGAGTAAAAAAATATTTGGAGAAAAATGTGAAAGATTATTTTATCAGAATGAAGTGCATCGCAAAATTGCTATTTTCTAAAAATATCTGTTAACCTGGAAACATAAATTATGTTCCCATTGTGATATTTAATTCATGACACATTATTTCAGATTTATTCTGCAAGAAGGAGCTGATGTAGAGTTTTTATTTTTTCCTACCAGTCGTTGTTTATTTGATGTCTCGTATATGTATAGTGACTGTATGAATATTTATTGCTTGCAATATTTTTTATATTTTTTAGTGTGAGTTTAAATAGAAAATAAATTTTCGAAACGACAGTTGTCTTGATTTGATATGTCATTTATACATGGTCTTAAATAATTGGATTATTGGATACATAATTAACATTTATCGAGTTTTTTATTCCGAAAAATGTTAATGAAAAGGGAAATATCAAACTACCATCAGTAAGCTACTGAAATAAGTTATGCTTCACAGATTAGCTGACTTCGAAATCTTTGACCATGATTAAAGAAGTTGTAACACACCTATACTGGTGCTCCATTCTCCTATTATTAATGTTCATCAAAATCATTCTTTGAGATTTATTTGTGATCAAGTGTGGACTCTCTACACAATAGAAAATTGAAATGGAGCTCAGAAATACTTTGTTATATACACCAATTGCTCCATAAAATTCTCAAAACACCTATAAATCAAATCAAATACAAAAACATATATTTATTGTACGTAAACAATATGGCATGAAGAAAACCCTTGAATTTGCAAGCAATTTGGGGGTGCACAGGGGAACAAAATTAGTAGAAAGAGCTGTCATATCTGACAGCTAAAGTGGATCATACCCGGTTAGGCATGGAGTCCAATTGGGAATGGATTACAGAAACGGGCATCTCATCTCTGCTGCTTCAAGTCTATGCCGTATTAGCTGGTGATGGGTGGCGATTCAGTCTCTCAACAACCTATAACAGATGTTTTCGATAGGGGAAAGATCTTAAGATCGTGCATGCCAAGTTAACAAACGAATGTCCAGTGTATCGAGGAACGTCAAAACATGACGTTAATTATATGGTCTTGAGTTCCCTTTCTGTAGATAGCATTGGCAGGTATCAATGTTAGAACTACTACAACTACTGAACATAAGGCATCAGAAATGAGCTAATCTGCGTTCAAAATATCGTCGATCCGAACTGGAGATGTGCGTTTCATTTACACAATAGTTACCCAAACCATCATATCAGGCGGAGGACCTCTATGCATGTATCAAATGCAATCAGGCGACGAAATGTTTCCTCAGAGCTTCCAGACACGTATAAAGTCATCAGAATACTGTACGCTAAAATAGAACTAGTCTGAAAAGACGACATTGGGCCAATTCCGTATGGAGTTTTGATTTTTGAGGCATCATAAACACCGTTTCTTTCTATGGCCGCGTTTGCATGCAAACCCATTAACACTAGGCGGGATGCGGTTGGGCATAAAAGAGGGTTTTTTTCAGTCCGTTTACATGAGATACTGGTGATTGGTCATAGATTGACGTGATTATATGATGTAATCATGAGAATACCGAAAATGTTGATTGCGGTGATCTTCCAGAATATTTGCTATTGCCCTATTTAGAAGCCACGTTGCTACCTATACAGATATATATATATATATATGTGTGTGTGTGTATATATATATATATATATATATATATATATACATATAGGTCAATTCTCTACTAACAAGAGATCACATTCAAACAATAAACTCGACAAACACATAGACAGCAGGAAAATCACACAATGAAGGACAAAAGAGTAATCGAGATAATAAATATAAAATGGATGCTGCAGCCCATGAACATTACTGACTTGGGGACAGTTAGTATAAAAAAAATTAAAATTCAATATAAAAGTTTTTGGGAAATATTTTTTTGGCCAAAACCCTTTCCCCCTTTATTTTTAAAAATAAAACAAAAAAAAAGGGAAAATAATGGATAGAAATATCAAAAATATTACAAGATAGAGGTAACTTCCCTTTAAAAATTGAATAAAAAAATGCAAACCCCCGGCTAAATCTGGATGGAAACATTCAATTTTTTTGGACTTGTACCCAATACAGAGTTAAATCAAAAAGGGTTTAAAATGTAGAACTTAACAAAAGTTTAAAAAATAAAAATAAATTAAAATAGTTGCATATTATACATAACTATAATAAAAACCAGAGTAAATATGGAAAAAATAATAGTAAGTAATTTCTAATCTAATATTAGACTATGGAGAAAAATTTTTATAACAAAATATTTGTTTATAGTAATAAGCTTTTTTATCAATCTCATAATTTTAATCCTAACTATTTTGAATAGCTTTATTTTATTAACCTTTAATAAAAAAATTTTGGGTTTTTGATTTAAGAAATATTTAGTAAAATGTGTATAGTTATTTATAATGTCTGTTTTTTTTGACAAAGAAATTTATTACGTTGTATATAATTAATAACAATATTTCTAATTAGAAACATGCCTTTTACTCTCCCAATGAGGAACTTTTATAATATTAAAATTTAAAACTTTTTATCATAAATATTAAAAACTATTAATTTTCATATAAATTTGAATGTATGTCAAAAAAAATTTGCTTCATTGTTGTTTTATTTCCCCCTGTATTAAATTAAGATATTGGGGATAAAAATTAATGTTAGGTAAAAAATTGGTTTGTTTCCAAAGAGGGATTATATCATCTATATAAGATAAATAAAAAATTTAGAATTATTAATGTAACTATTTTCCAAAAAAAATGTAAGTAAAAAACGCATTAGGGGCCCCTCGCAGGGCCCCCTTTTTGTGGTAACCCTTTTTTAATTTTGCTGAAAATTAGTTCCCTTTTTAAGAATAAAAGCCCTTTAAGTACAAACCTAAGTAGTAAACCCAAATCTATCATAATTAAATTATTAAAATAAATTTTTCTTTATGTAAATTTAAAGTATATTAATCAAATCATAAATTAATAGAGTTAAAGAGATCTTCAAAATCTAAACTATAGACTGAAAAAATTTTTTTTTTATTTTTCCCTTTTTTCCCAACAAGGATTTGTTATTTTAAAATGGCTGAGGAAATTTGTTTTTTTTGTTTCATGCAATTTTTTCCATGGGGGAATTTTTTTCCTTTTTTGGGCTGATATATGTATTTAAACCTTTTGAAACCGCCCTTTAAATTTAATTGGGTCTTTATGAAATTTGGGAGTTAAAAAATATATGTGGAAATTTAAAAATTATTATTAATTTGAATTTTTAACTTTTATGAAAAAGCCAAGATACGTTTATTTATTTTTCTATCAAAAAACAGAAAAATTTTTAAAAAAGTTGTATTTTTTATCAAATAATTGTTGATCAATAAATTATAATAGTATTTACATATGAATGAAAAATTTTTGGCACTTTTATCAAAATAAACTATAAATAAATTTTTTTTGTAAATTTTTAACCCGACTTTTTTAAAATTATTAAAAATATTTTTTTTATCTTAAAAGTTATATTTATTAAGTTTCTTTGTAATCTCCTTTTAATTTTTGCCCTAAGGGTACTATATTTAATTTGCTATTTTTTATATAAAAAAGCTCAATATCATTATATAACCGATTTTTATAATTTTATTATTATTCGAAATCATTAATCTAAAACCAGGGACCTTTATTCATAATATTTCAAATTTTTTGCTTTTTTAAAATTGAGACACCATAAAACAAAAATTTTTGATGTTGATCAATGAAATCTTTAAATTTTACTACATTTACATATTAAGTTATCTTGTTTTTTAAAGGACTTTTAGTTAAAAATTATTTTACCCCATTTTTTTTTGATTTTTAAAATTTTTAATAGTGATATTTTGATTGGGGAAAAATGAATGTGTTTTTTTTAAAAATTAGAAAATTAAATTAAAATATGATTTACCAAAATAAAAGTGTCTTTTTCCCATTTTATAATCCTTATTTTTTAAATTTAAATTTAAGTTTTGTTTATGTTTCCAAAAAAATTTTTGAATGTCCTTAAAAATATGGTTTTAAAATCTTTTAAATTTTTTTTTGAAATTAGTACATCTTCTTTTAATAAAAATTTGTTTATTTAGTCCAAAACCCTAAAAAAAATTTAATGGTTTTTTTGTTAAAATTTTACGGGTTTTTACAAAATCTTATAATACTATCTGAAAAGGGCCCTTTTCCCTACTTAATCTTTTAGTTCTAGCCCTCTATTTTTTTTTTTATTAGATATTATATTAACCTTATTTTTTTGTGAAAAACTCTTTTAGAAAATTTTGTTTTATTTGATTTAGAATATTTTTTCCTTTTGGGATAATACAAAAAGTTCCCAAATAAATTAAAAAAAAATATTTAATATAGGGAAAATTTTCCCCCCATAATCAAACTTTTAAAATTAGGGAAAAACTTTTAATAATATTTGAGTGATAAAGATCAAAAAACCCTTTTACTAAAGTGTCTTATTTCTATTTTATTTGAATTTTTAATTAATTTTTTAAAATATTTAGTGTCTGACCTATGCTGAATTTTTAAATTTTTATTAATTTTTTTTTGATTTCGTCCTTTTATATTTAAATTGGGATTTATTGATGTCAAAAAGGAAATACAGTTATATGTCTTTCCAAAAAGGAAATTTAGAATCCCTTTGATTTGATCATTATGGGTCATTTTAAAATTTTACATCTTTTTTGCCACGTCTTTTGTAAAAGGAATTTTTTATTGCCAGAATTTTTTTTAAGATATTTTTAAGAAACTATTACAATTGTGGCAGATTATTTGTCCCTTTGTATGAAATAATCTTTTAAAATTTTTTAATTTCTTTTTTTCCGAATCCCTGTTTTTATATGTAAAAAAAACCGTAGAATCTCTACCATGACCTGCATTAAAAAACCTTGTCACTATTTTCTGTGTTCATCATTTCTTAGAAATACTGTTAAAACTAGAGCCTAAAGATTTAATATACTACCGATATTAAAAAAAAGAAAAATAAAACTAACAATTAGTTTTTCCAACACCCAAAATCAAAGGATTTAAGGTTATTTTTATCGATGCTACATTTTACCTCTAATGTACCACCGAGAAAAGAAAAGTATAAATACTGAGCCTAGTGCCCCAAATTTATAAATTTTAAAACTCGTCATATTAGTGTAAATTTTATATTAAGTACAAATTAGAACTCAAATCTATAAAAAAAACATTCACATAAAATGAAAAAACATCCAAATATATAAAAAATGTTTTCCAAGTGTTTACAAAAAAATTTAAATAATTTTTAAAACATGGAAGAATTAAAATAGAATATATATTAATATTAAATATATAATATATATATATTAGTATATATATATATAAATATATATATATATATATATATAAAAATATATATATATATATATATAATATATATATATATATTATATAATATATTTTATATATATATATATATATATATATATATATATATATATATATATGTATATATATAATATAATTTAAATATATATAATTCAACACAAAACAGGGAAACAATAAAAATGAAATAAAAGAATCCTATAAATAAAAAAAATTTAGAATATCAATGGCGAATATAGAAAGACAAAATTTAACGTTTTTAAATAAAATTTAAAAAAATTTTTAAAAAAAAAAATTTATAAAAAAATCTAAGGCAACCTCAGACTTGGTAATGGGGGTTTAAAATAGTTTTATGGCGTCAACCTTCCCCCATTGCAACTTGGAAATTAATCTTAAAATATCCACTCAAAAAAAAAAAAATTTAAAAATTAAAAATTAAAAATTAAAAGTTAAAATTAAACTTGAAAAAAATTAAACTATTCCCATCGCATTCTGAAAGATATTATATTAAAATATTAAAACTCTAAAACAATTAATTGCATAATATAAGTGAACTCAAACACCAAAGATGACGCACTCATCTTAGGTGAAAATGTCTAAAATGAAAGTTCAAATTAAAACCAATTTTTTTCACAAATGAATAGCGTAAATCGTTAAAAAAATCAGCAAAAGCATTCATCAAAATCAAATTACTTTTGAACTATTTTTCCCCCATATTTAATACAAAATTACCCTCCTATATTTTGCCCCAAAAACCCCCCCAATTAAATTAATAAAAAGATTCATAATCTCCACCAGAGTTCAATCAGGTATTGATGCAAATCACTTATATTATGCAATTAATTTTTTTAGAATTTTAATATTTTAATATAATATTTTCGAATGCGATGGCGAATAGTTTAATTTTTCAAGTTTAAATTTTTTAACTATTTAATTTTTAATTTTTAAATTTTTTAATTTTTTAAATTTTTGAGAATTGATATTTTAAGATTAATTTCCCAAGTTAATGGGGGAAGGTTTGATAAACTAGTTTAACCCCATTATCGATCCTAAGTCCGGGGTGCCCCCCTTGATATTTTTAAATTTTATTTTATAAATTTTTTTAAATTTTTTATTTGAAAACGTTAGAATTTTGTTTTTTCTATATTCGCCATTGATATTCTGAAATGGGATTTTTATGTTTGGGATTCATTTAGTACGATTTTTTTTTTTAATTTTTTTTTTTGATTCCTTTTGTTGTGATTTAATTATATATATTTAAATATTTTCATTCATTTTGGGGCTTTGCGCCTACAAATGTATGAATTCAGGTAGATAATATCTTAATGATTTGAATATAAATTTTGAACAAAAATGTTTGTTAATTTTTAATTTTAATAGAATAATTTTCATTTAAAAATATATTTTTTTATGTTTGTTTACTTTTTTATTATTATATTTTTTATATATATTTTAATTTTTTGTTGTGTGTGTGTGTGTGTGCAGGCCCCGGACTGCCGTAAAATGAGGAGGGATCATTCTATAAAGACGTCTTTATTTTTTTTAATCCATAAAATTCAACATGGCGGGCCCTTTTTGGGAAAGCAACCGAGTAGAAAATAGACAAAACCGAGTAGTCACCGGGAAGCCTTTTTAAGTATGCCTTTCCTCGTCGGCTCTTCCACCCTTTTAAAAAGTCTTATTTGCCCACAAATCCTTCAGAAGGTAAAAAAGTTCGCTCTATTTTCATTTAATACTTTCTTACTTAATTTTTAAGCAAACACTTTTCAAACCGAATATATATATATATATATATATATATATATATATATATATATAATTTTTTGGTTTAAATTTAACTTTTTAATTTTTAATTTTTTAAATTTTTTAATTTTGAATTTTGAAAATTTGGGATATTTTACGATTAATTTACCGGGAAAAATGGGGGAAGGTTGCCATCAAACCAGTTTAACCAATTTATCGGTCCTAAGAAAGAGGTTGCATTTGATATTTTATAAATTTTATTTTAAAAATTTTTTTTTAATTTTTGTTTGAAAACGTTAAAATTTTGTCTTCTATATTCGCCATTGATATTCTGAAATGGGTTTTTTTATGTTATAGGATTCATTTAGTTTCGAATTTTTTATTGAATCCTGTGTTGTGTTTTGTATTATATATTGCTATGTATGACAAGTCAAAATTTTAAAAAACGAACGTATTTTGATAAAATATTAATTAAAATTTTTTAACTAAAATTTTGATTTAAAATAGAATTAAAAAGGTTTTTTTTCATTACACAAACACATATCTTGAACTTATTTTTTTTTGTAATTAAAAAATGGTAAAAAAATAATAGTAATTAAAATAGGAGCAAAATAAAATTATGATTAAAAAAATTTCAATTTATAATATATTTATCAAAAGATGACAATTTATAACTTAAAATTTTCCCAGTATTTTCTCCAAGTTATCAATCTTTTCAACTAATCAAATATTGTCAAAAAATAAATAAAATCTGTATTTATTCAACATTCTTGTTTATTACATTGATTAAATAAAAAATGTAGACATACAAGTTTTGATAATAAAACTTAAATGTGTGATTTATTTATTATGAAGAAAAAAAATCCCATTTCATTGTTACTGCTCTTTTAATTGAACAGTTATCACAACTGGAATATTTTTTTAAATACGCTAGAAGAATTTTCAACTTGTGAAATTGTCTTGTTAAATATTATAAACAAACAAATCTCTAAAGTTCCCATTATTCTTGTTTTATTCATTCTAAAATTTATTTTTACACTTCATTTTACTATATTTTTATTAGGGCTTTAATTTTTTTTTCTACCCAACGTTCAGATATCCAGTCGCAATTTATCATGAGGAAACTTGAAATCGTTTTCCCCCCATTCGCTCTGCCCGGCGAACCAAAATTTAAACCCTCTTCAAACTGGTATAAAAAGGGCCCGCTCCCCAAAAAGGGGAAAAGCCGGTATTTTTCCAGCAAATTTCTCTCATGTAAAAGGGTTTAGCATTGTCAAAATCTGCCTTGGTGATCGTCTACACTGATGCAAAATACGACATTAGGGTACCAAACGAGCTGAAACACGAAATTTTCGACTAATGATCCGTGATGTGGTTTAATTGTTTTTTAGACCAACCTAAAAATATGTCTATTATATTAGTGTTAGTTATGGGAAAGGGGTCTTGTATGCCGTTCAGTACCCCCCCTTTAGTAAAACCCCCTTTTTTTCATATTCACATACAGGTATACAATTTGAATAGTGTGACGGTGATATCACAGTATCATATTCGCAATATCAATAAAATGACCCCACCTTTTTCGAATTCCGATATTTTTGGTAAGCATTTTTCTTCTTATATGTGGAATGACACAATATTCTAGAAAAAAATTTTCCTTTTTTATATTTCCCAGTGGAAACCTTAACCTTTTTTTTTCATGCAGTGCTTCAGATGCCCTTTTTTTTCTTTTTGCGCCTTCAAATTTACTGAAATACTAATCATTTGTATATTCCATCTTTGCTTCTTTTCATGGGGTTTTGAAGCTCCTCAGAATATTCCTTCCTGGTGTTGCTATTAATTTTAATAGCCGGCTGAGTGTGACGGGGCTTCAAGAGAATTTCTAATAATCCTCTTTAAGAATCTTTGGGCCAGCTATCGCATTATTTCACAGCCATCCCTCTCAAGAAGAAACCATGGTATGCAGATTAGCTAGTGTATATATAGCTGAAGTTTAATAATCGTGCATTAGAAGGAAAAGGAGCTGAGTCGCTGAAAGTAGTGATGATACGGTAAGGATCATAAATTTGCCGCGTGATTATAGGACGGACTCTAACTATGAGAATAAATTAAGGAAGTTAGGAGTCTTATGATAACATTGATTAAAGTTAAGGTATTCGGATTTCGTGCGCTTATTCACATAGGGTTTGAGCTCTCGTTACATCACTCTAAAGTTTCACTTTACACTTTGCTTGTCTTGGAATATTATCTTTGGTCATAATAAATTGGATTTATCATGGTTAGTCTGGGTCACATCAATCTTTACCTTCCACCGATTTAGGTCGTTTATATCAGGAGAAAGCTTCCCCAGGTGGGAGGCCATTACAAGTGTGTGCGCCCCCATTTCTTATCTTACAAACTCTAAAATGAAGTTGAAATTCATAGCACATTCTTCAATTGCCCGTTAGGTTTACTTTATAGATGATTTTTGGTTATCTTCCACTTCAACACATTTGTTATATATAAATAGCTCAATACTCTTTTAATCTTAACAAATATGAGCTCAACACTTAAATTTCTACATTCAAACTCACCCCAAGGGATCAGACTTTTAATTCATTAAAAATCTCTGTATTAGCCCCAGACATGAGGCATATTTCGTTTGAAATGATAAATATGTAACTTTATCTTATTTAAAAATTTCCTTTGCTCGAATTCCTATAAAAGGCTTGGAAATACCTATGTAGCTAAGTATGTGTAAGGACTTGTAACATGCGCTGTGTATTTAATGTAATATATAAATGTTCCTAGTTTCGAAAATTAAAAAGAATCAAAATTTTTTGTATAAGCTAATTAAAACATTAAATTCCAGTAAATGATGAAATTTTAAATAACACATTAATAATTGCTATTTAATATTTCATATTAATGTATGAAAAATTCATTGATTTTGAATAAACGTGATGTGAATTAAATTACTTATTAGGATAACTTTTTTCTCCTGTTTGTAGAACATAATGTATTTGTGTGAGAAATAAATATATCTCAAAGTGCTTTTATTTCCTTCAGAATAACATTTCTTCAAGACAGTTACCATATTATTTAAAAAAAAAGTTAAACTATAGGACTAGAAATAGAATAGATCATTTAAATACAAATTTAAGTAAAAGATATCACACAAACAAATTATTAGTATTTTACTGCAACATATGTGTTATATACGTTATGAATACTGATGCATTAGGAACATATTTTTGAAAAGTTACTAATTAGCAAAACTGCATCCAGCAAACATAAAATACCTTTGTAAACCTGTTGATGGTAACTGCATTGAAAACGAGAAGAATGTGCATTTTACCTAGGAAGACAAGGATGTCATCTGTCTTAAGGAAATTTCTTAACTACCGGGAAAATTAGCCATCATTCTCATTAGATAAGGTTAGCTGCGTAATTCCTATCTGTATATGATTATTGAAGAACAATCCTGCATCCAGCAAACATAAAATACCTTTGTAAACCTGTTGATGGTAACTGCATTGAAAACGAGAAGAATGTGCATTTTACCTAGGAAGACAAGGATGTCATCTGTCTTAAGGAAATTTCTTAAACCCACGGAAAATTAGCCATCATTCTCATTAGATAAGGTTAGCTGCGTAATTCCTATCTGTATATGGTTATTGAAGAACAATGTAATCAAGAACGCGCTTTCATAAAAGCCTGAGCTCCATGTATTTGGCATCTATATCATATGGCTACAAATAACATATATTTTACCCTAAATACAATGAAATATTTTTTTTTACGGAAACTTATCGCTGTAAATTTTGCAACTGAAGTTGCAATACTACATTATATTGAGTATTTTTTAAATAGTTAAATGAAACACAATTTAACAATTTATATATTTACACAACATAAGATTTAATATTAAAAAACTCGTCCAAATTATTTTGAAAATTTCTAACTATTTACTAAATGCATAATTTATATATATATATATATATATATATATAGTAACATAAAATAAAAGTGAAGAATTAGTAAAACCTACAGTGCTAAAGCAGGAATAAATTGGAATTCACCAGACACAACAAATGTAGATACAAAAAAGTCTTTGGACTAAACTGGAGACCTATTATGATTTCTAAAGTCACTGAATTAAAGGGCAGCGAATTAGGGAAATGCTTTATGGATCCAACTTCCCATACAGCAGAAACTTTCAACATAATAGGGGGAAAACCCAAATTGAAAATTTAAGCCTAATACAACACGTGGAAGAAAAAAGCTAAGAAAAGCTAAGAAAAGAGAAGAATAATGACTGTCTCAATGAGAGGAATAATAATAATAATAAAAACACGTGTAAAATAATTACTGGAGATTTGGTTTTATTTTTTACTTTAAGTGTAATATATATATATATATATATATATATATATATATATATATATATATATATATATATATATATATATATATGTGTATAATATATATATATATATATATATTATATTTATATATTTCACTAAATAAAAAATAAACATCATTTATTAAAATAGTATAAGATAATATAAAACTATTTTTCTTGATTGTAGAAACTTCTTTTGATTTTGCAAACGTTATGTTCAAAAAATAACTTATAAATTATATATTCGAATTGGATTATTTTATAAGTGTGTTACTACAGTTTCAATTTAGAAATTTATTTTTCTTTACTTATTATAAATATAGTAAGCATTTACTTTTTATAATACTTTAAAACTGTTTAAAAATATTACTACTGGTTTTAAAATAAATAATTTACTTTTTATTTTAAGCAGTTTAAAATAACTAAATGTAGAATTATTTGAAATGAATAAAGATTTAAAAGTCATTTTGCTTATGTAAATCTCCTTTCTGGAGATTCCTTTCTGCTAAAACACATTTTATTGAATTCAAAGGTTTTCAAGAGAACAACATTACAAAAAAATAAATTTTAATATTAATTATAAAGATAAATTATTGTATTGCAAATTATTTTTCAAACAGAAAATGCTTTGTAAAAAAAATCTGAAATCTTTTTCATAGTTTTAATATAATTTACCCTTGTGTATTTAAAATTTTAATTTAAACTTTTTTCACCCATTGATTTTTTTTTAAACTCAACTTTTTCTTTTTTAAAAAGTTTTTATTCATTTTTTTTCTTTTTTTTGTTTTCAAAAATTTTTTTTATTTCGTATTTTCTCGTTCTTGAGATGGGTTTTTTTCGGGTAAAAAAATTCTGTCACTCGTAAAAAAGAAAAAAAAATTATTTTCACCACCATTGACTTATTTTACAAGATCTGACTCATTTCACTTTTTTGTTGTTGTTGTTGTTTTATCCACCTCTTGAGTCATTAAAGAGGTTTTAACGGTTGTCTCCAAACCATCTTAAGGCAACGATTCTCGAACTGTGGGGCACGCCCTTCAGCGGGATAACTCTACAAAGGGGTGGAGGCCGGGAGGATATCGAGTGTGAAAAAAAAAGTTTATTTAAAAACCATATCAATCTACTGAAAGGAAGAAAAACAAAGTATACAAATTTAAATAAAAAAAAGTAAAATGCATATTTACAATAATATAAATGTATTAGTACTGCACAATGTATTTCATCACTAGTTTATAAATACTAAATTAAGAACAAGTTTAACAATTACTATTGACTGCCATCAGTTGGTCTCGCAGCGGAAAACTTTTCAAAGAAAGGTGCGAATATTAGTTATTGACATTATGCTTTCTGTATTAAATTGTAAACTATATATTCTCTTCAAAGCAGCCGCCACAGAAAATCCAGTTTCACAAAGGTAGGATGATAGTAATGGTAATAGTGTAATAAATGATTTTGTTTTCAGTGCAGAAATTCTATCGTCCAGTCCTACCCAAAACTCATAAAATTTATTAATGAAGTTTTTTTTTCCGCACGCCTTTTCAATGAGATGTTTTGTTGTTCAGAGCTATTCTGGAGTAATTTGAAATGGAACCCTAATCCACTCGTAAGTTTCCACCAAATAATCGTCATATGTACTTTTTAAGAAATTTTTCAACATGGCAAAAAAATTCCATTCTAAAACAAGTTTTAAAAAACAATATCATTTAAAAAAAATAATGCAAAATTCAATCGTTTTTGATGATTTGTATAGTTTATATTAAGATTTATTTAGTTTTTGATCAAAGTATTTTTTTATTGTAAATTTTCATTATTTTTTAATTAAAAAAAAAATAAAAATTGACAGAAAAAAAGTCACAAATATTGAATGATTGAGAAGCATTATCTTAAAGAAAAGTTGTAAGACACTGATATCAAATTATTGGGAAATGCAATATTAAAACCTTAAGGTGTTACAATATTAAAACAATTTTTAAGTAATTTTCTAGAAGAAGTAAGTGTCTCTATTTAAACTGACTTTTAAATAAGAGAAAATCTTTGGTCTTATTTATACCCTGTCTGATAACAAAATGATAAAATCAAAAAAATAAAATTCGATTTAAATTTTTATTTTTTAAATAATAATCTTTAACATGGTTAGCAATGATTAGTAATTGTATTAAAACACAAATGATTTCAGAATACAAAATATATTAAAATTATTAATTGCTTTTAATCTGTCATAGTGTCTCTTTTAATGAATTAAATGATATTTTTGTACTGTTTATTACTCATAATTAAAATTATGCATTCAATTATTTATAAAAAGTGTGAAATGAAAGTACATTAAAAACTATTCAGCACCATGTTTATAATAACAAAATTTAATAATGACAAAATTTAAATAATGCATTAAAATTAGTTCTTATTCAAAAACGCAATGAAATAACAGAAGAGAAGATTAAAAGAAAATTTGTTTTCTGTACTACATTTAACCTATTTCAGCATTTCTTTAAATGAAAAGTAAAATAAATAGAGAGGTAAATATTGAAAGTGCTATAATCAATACATAATGGTGAAACAAAGAAATAATATTATAAAATAAATATATATTTTAATAATTGGAAGAAATTGACATTTGAATTAATAAATAATAAATAATTAAAAGAAAGAATAAGAAAATAAGACACGTTACTTAGTAAAATATTTTATGTAGATATCTTCATTAAGATTCAATCTTCACTTGTATTAAAGTTTCATTACATTCAGGTAGCTAGATATGAGAATTTCGGAAACAAATGGAGTTTAAAATTCACTAATGATAAAAATTACCAGTGAATTAATTAGCTCAGATCATTTGAATAAATATATAAGAAGCATTTCACACAAAATAAAATTTTACAAAAACAAGAGAATACAACAAAATATTTTGCGTACTAAAATATATCCAACTCACACGTATTATTATTGCATTTCTGAAGAATAATAAATCTTACAAATATGAAATTGAAATAAAGTTATTAACTTAAAGGCTCTATTTTTTTAAAACTATATTTATAACACGTTTGGGAAATCAGTCCATAAAGTAAAGTCAGATTACTTAGCTTATATATGAGTACTTTAATGGATTCCTTACAAAATCGGTTAAACAAATGAGGTAATATATATTTTTTCTAAAGTAGAAGGTAGTATACACATTTTAAATAAATTAATTTAATTCACATACGAGACCTTATTTGCAATTCAGATGGCGGCAGAAACTCATTAGCAGCTCTCCTCGAAAATGCTGTTTTACCACTAAAAAGATAACCAATCTCTCATGAGAAGTCTCAAGTCACATGATCTGAGTGCAGTATTTCGTCGAATTTGCGGAGAAATATCCTTTGGGGACGTAATTAGGTTATTTTTAACATGATTGGTAAATTCAACACGTACTATATATGGCGTATTTGGTAATAGAGAACTGAGAAAAAAAATCACAAAATGAAACTACATTCCAGTGTTCTTTTTAAGAAGTAAAGTTATTTTCAAGTTTGGTTTCTTTTCTTTTTAAACAGAGTATAATTTTATTTCGTTAAATAATTTCATGCTGTAGGTAATATAATTGATTTTTGGCAAAATTTGGACTCTAAGAAATTTGAATATTCTTCAGCTCATAAATAATCTGAACTTATTAGTTTTATCCTTGCTAAATAAATCAACATTTTAAAATATTTAAATATTTTCCTTTATAAAGAATACGTTTTTATATAATAAAATTTGAAATATGTATTCCGAAATGCATATGTTACTGTCTCATAGGTCATGTTATACCAAACGAATAAGTTTTTTTCCCTATTTGATTGAACTATAGTTTAAATCGGAAACATATATAAGGAGTATAAAAAGTTTTAAATGTTTGACAAAGATGATCTCACCAATAAGTTAAGAATCAAATTTTCAGGTGTGAAACATCAGCAGGTAAGTAAGGTTGGACCTCTGGCAACACCATAACTGTGAAAGCTTAGCATTTTATTTTTATCATAACATGATATTTTTCGTGCGAAAATGTCAGGTTTTGAGCCGAATAAGAGCCTTTTGCGATTTATTTAATTTACTTTCCTCCGATCTTTACCTAAGGACCCATTTCCTCTTAGGGAACCTGTAACGTACCAACGGTCCAGTAGTTTTTCGTGGGCAAGTAATCCAGACTGCACACCCCGACGACTATGTTCTAAGGGAAGTGAACATTTGACGTCCCTTGATCCAGCCGACAGTGAGGTGGCCTCTGCGCACAACATTCAACATTATTAATCACAGACAATGCTCAACGGAAAAATCCAACTCACCTTTACTAGATAATCCGTTAAGATCTCTGGAGAGGGGCAACTTGATAACAAAAACTTTGAAATATTTTTTATATATACCAGAGAGAATCTCTCTTTTGATTTCTACATAAGGATAGTCTTTTCCCCCAATGAATTTCCTTTCGCTTGCCTCTCTTTATCCTTGCCCAATTGAAGATGTTGAGTGGGAAGTGAGCCGCATGACAAGTTAATTCAAATAAGAAAATAGTGTGCATGAAATATTTACTCTTTGTAGGCTAGATTCCAACCGGCAACTTGTTCTTCGGAACGCCAGTACTGAGTATCGCGATTACGCCGTAAAACGTGATCGTCTTCGCGATGTCTAAGTACCGGTTTTATTTAGATACCGCTATACTACCTCCTACCAGTGAGATGGATAGGTTAACGATTCTGTCTGCGGTTTGTTTCTTACGGAGAGAAAGTATTGCTTATTTACATTATTTTATTCTCTCTCTCTCGTTATTTTTATTTATTTATTTTATTTTTCTTGCTGATATGAGAGAAAGGTGATCTATCGTTTGTTTCAGAAAGAGTATGTTTTTATATATTTCTTTTATTTTTTTTCTATTTATTATTATTTTTTACTCTTCTTATTTATTTTTCTTGCGGTAGATGGCGCCACGACAGTTCAGAAAGTTGTCTTTTCTTACTTCAGCCCAGGGTCACCAACGTATGCTAGATTCGAACCGGGCACCTTCCGTTCCGAACGCCAGTACTATATCGATCATGCCAAAACGATCGTCTTCGCGTGATGTCTAAGCACTGGTTTTATATTTAGATACCGCTACAACTTAAAAAACAAAACCAAAAAACAAAAAAAACCAAGTGCCTGAAAAGTTTTTAATTCAAAACCGAGCTTGAGTTTCCAATCCGAACATTATTTCTGACTAGAGCCGAGAAAAACCCAGTAAACGTAACGCACCCGTACCTGACGCTCCTTATAAATTCACTGTTCAGAAAATTGTGCCAAAAGAAGTACTACATTTCCCCAAACACATTTTAACTATTTTAATTAATAAGAAGAATGATGTTGACAAAAATATAAATGTCCATTCTGACCATGGTAGGAGGATGTCTGAAAATATTATCAAATTATTTGTGCTAATATAAAATATTAACCAGAAAGTTTACATCAAATCCCACAAATGCGGTTTTAAATGATGCACTCGGAATTATTGATTACCGTTTCGTAATTTCTGATTATATCGTTTACTTCAAAAAAAGAGAAAAATAATAGTTATTTATTTATACATTCATGTTAATTTTTTAAGTTAAATCTCATAAAATAAAAATATGGTCGAAAAATACTAGTTTAGTAAATGGGGACAAAAAAAGTAAGTTTATTGAAACAAACCATTTAAAGATTTAACATAAAATTGTGAACTTTTTATTTATTTTCACTCTTATACTTGGCTTTGTTAGATTACATAAACAAGACTTAGAATAATGATTGTTAACAAATTATTTCATCTCATAGTTTCTTCCTGAAGGGAACATTTTCATTCTTAAGCTGATTGTGAATTATTTAAAAGCATTAACTTTCCTAAATTAAAAATTTATTGTAAGCCTTTCCTCTCAAAACAAACAAAATCGACCTATATTTATCTTCGTAACAAATCGTAATTTTTATTATAAACACTTAGTTCCACGAAAACCATAATTCCCAATCAGTTGCTAAATCCCTCGAAATCCGCTTCTGCAACATAAAAGCTTTACTTTCCATTCACAGTTAATCTCTAAAATAATCATGCATCACAATACACCAGGCTTCTTTTTAAATAATTTAGCATTGAGTAAACATACCTTTTTGAGCTTATAGGCTTTTTTTGGAAAACATATTTTTTCCACCTTTATTGGTTACTTTCCAATCATTCGTTGAAATGACATAAGTATCCTATTATTTATAGGCAAAATGTCAATGTGAAAAGCAATTAGTTTTTCGAAAACTTAGAAATCCTTTTATAGAGATTATAAGATTATGTATAAGAGGAAGTAACGTGACAATAAAATATCTTTTTTTTTTACTTATTTTTTTAAAGATTTAAGTGCTAGTTTTATTTTTATAATTGTGTGTGTATTTGAACAAATAAAGGGAGAAAAATTGGTCCTTTGTATTGATTTAAGGTATCCAGACTACGTTCGGAAACGTGATTTTACAAAAGCGTGTAAAGGGCTAATAATTATGATATTTAGTGTCATTAGATTGGGAAAAAGATAAAAAAATTTGTTTTAAGGACATTATGAAAAAAAAAACAAATTATTTAAATACAATATTTTGGCAAAAATTAATTTAAAGAAAAACCTTTTTCCCCAAATGTTTTCCTTTAGAAAAAAATGCGTCTATTGTATTAATATTTTGCCTGTATATATCTCAGACCTCTGTACAGAGGCTCCACTAAATTTTTGAAATGCAAAAAACCTTGGGAAGTGGGGTTTATCCATGTTTTCAAAAACAAAAGGGGAGGGAAAGAAAATACACTGATAATTATTTAAAAGGGGTTTTGTAACTCAGAAAAAAAATGGGAATGTTTAAAAAAAATCAATGTTGAGCCCCCTCTTACGGGAGGTCGGGACTATCACAAAAAAATATTAATACAATAGAAGCTTTTGTTACAAAGGAAAACATTTGGAAAAAAGGGTTTCTAAGTCAATTTTTTGCCGAAATATTGTATTTAAAAAAATTTTTTTGTCAAATGCCCCCTCTTTTTTATACATATTTCAATAAAATATAAATATATGAAAACCAATCCTTTTTTTTAAAATATGGTTCTGAACGTAGTCGAATCCCAAAAACTTCAAAAATCAAACAAAAATTTGTGTGAACAATTAATTGCATTCTCTGCAATCTCTCACAATATTTTAAATGCGTATAATGTGTATATATGTATATTTATATATACATACATATGTATATATGTGTGTATGTGTGTGTGTGTGTGCGTGTGTGTGTCAGGCCCCAGGCCTCCCTGGGGGTGAAAAAAAAGGGGAAGGCATCATCTCTATCTTCTTTATTTCCTTCAACCCAATAAAATCAACAGGGCCCTCTTTGGCAGTATCCGGAGAAAAAACAAACTTGGGCCCAAAACCCCTAACCCTTTTTAAAAAGGTAAGCGTTCTTCTTCGTCCCGCTCTCCTCCCCCCTTTAAATAGTCTTTTTACCCCAAATCCCTTTAAACGATGGTAAAAGATTTCGCTCTATTTTATTTTTTACTTCTTAATTTTTAACCTAAACTTTTCAAACCTGACAAAATATATACATAAAAAAATGTTTTAAAAAAATTTATCCTTTTTTTTATGCTTCCCTCAAAAAAATTTTTTGTAATTGCAGTTAGAATTGTAACTCTTAGTATGATCCTAAAGTTCCGGAATAAGATGTGGAAAACCTTTCCCTTTAAAAGGTTTCCCGAGGGGTATCCACCTTCAAAGTAGTCTCATTGGGTGACGATATTCTGCCAAGCTTTTGTAGAACTTTTGGAAGTACTGCTGGAAGCCATTTTTTGCATATTCCCGTAAGTCCTCCTGCAATGCTGCTGTTACATCGTTTGATGGCACAAAACAGTTGCTCTGTAAATGTTTTTTCAAGTAAGGAAAAGGTAAAAACCCCTTTGGGCTAAGTCTGGTAAATAAGGGGTGTGGGAAGCCCCTTGGGGTGGGTTTTTGGGAAGGGGAAAATTTTTATCCTGGGATCGATGTGCTGCTGGGGGTTGTCATGCAGAAGATATCAAGTCGCCAACTTTTTTCAAACTGGGCCACTTACGAGACGAATGGATTCTCTCAAACGACGTTTTTAAAAGTGTGTAGCCTGAAATTTGCGGTGTTTGCGACAATCGTTTTTAAACATTCAGACACCAACGCAACATTTTTCCGCTTTCCGGGGAAGTCGAATGTCATCCCCAAAGCGTCCTTTACTTCGATGGATTCTTTTTCCCCTTTTAAACGCCGATGCTATTCCAAAAACCCTTTGGGTTTTAGCCATGGGGGATTCACCATATACTTTAATTAAAATTTCCAAAGTCTCCATTGATGTTTTACCTAGGGGCTGGGAAATTTTATGTTCAATTCTTTTTTCAAAAAGTCATCTTTCACCATCGTGGAGCAAAAAACCCAACTTAGTTTCCCGGGAAAATAACACTTGCGCTTTCGGTTTGGTCGTTTTTAGGATAAACAAAAACCAAACTGTCCCGGTAAAAGGGGATTGAGAGAATCTATTTCAAGTGGTTTAATTTTAGATAAAAGCTGTCGTCGTCAGCAATGAGGGAGTTTTTTTAATTTTTTGGGGTCGTATTATGAAAAAAGTTTAAGGGAAAACTTTTGCATTGACCGAAGTTTAAATGTTGACACAGCAGTTGCCTAAATGGCAATTAAAGGTGTTAAATAATCATTAAATGAGTTTTCCAATTAGATCTCAAATTCATTTTTATAAAATAATTATTTAACATTTAATAATAATACGTCATTTGTACCACTATTAAAATTAAAATTAAAAAAAAAAGTTTTGTATTATAAAAAACGAATTACCAAAATGTGATTATCTGAATGCGACAGAAACTGGTAGAAGTGATACATATAGGGTAAACCCGAAAGTCTTGTATTTACAAGGTGCGACAAAAGAACCCGGACAAACAATTTTTTATATAACTTTACAAAAAATTCAAAAAATTACAAAATATAACAAATAATAATAAGAGTACACCCATACTAATAAATAAATTTAATTGGTTTTGGGTTTTAAAGTGACCTCCGTTTGCACAATGCAGAGGCTCAAACGCTTGCAGAATTTTTTAACAATAAACCTCTTTTACCTTTAATATACCCCATTCTCACAGAAGTAATTGCTTTAGAGAGTCCAAAGCTTTGTGCGGTTTAGTGCAGGTCTTGGACTCTAAAATGGACCATACACTGTAATCCATGGGATTGAAAAACGGCGAGCAGGTAGTCATTCTTTAGATGATATCATACCTGGAAAATTTCACCATACACCACTCTTGTGCCTTTATGGCTTTGCAAACTGGTGCAGAGTCTTGTTGAAGCGTCAATTTGCATTTCTGAAATGCTTTTCGTCCTACGGAAGTACAAAAGCTTCAATAATGTCCCTCCGGTACACTATTTGATTGATTTTAACGCCCTTTTCCATAAAAACCAAAGTTGTTTTGCCACTTGCACAAATTCCTGCCCCAGACCATGACCGACTTTGGATATTGGTGATGCTCAACAATTGCCGAAGTGACTGGAGCGTCCACACACAGATTGTATCGGTTTAGGAGCCATGAACTTGTTGAACAGTAAAGATCTTCTCATCAGTGAAAATAAATCAATCCCAACTCTGACTTGCGGGCCATCTCAAAAGTTTTCAGCATTTTCTAAGCAGAACGTGTTTTTTTTTTCAATGGGAAGCTGCACTTTTCGCAACTTGTAAGGCATCAGCCCAAGCTCCGTTTTTGCTATTCGCCTTACCGATGTGTCACTTATTTCCATGTCACGAGCGATCTGACTCATGTACGCCCTCGTATTTCTAGTATTTCTATGCACTCGCTTTTTGATGGCCTTACGATTCCTTGCAGTGTTTACAGTACGTTTTCGCCCACTTCCTGGACGTCGATCATTATTGCCAAGATCTTTGAAACGGCAGATTACATCAGACACTGTTTGTCTGGGTACATTCGGCAAACGAGCTGTCATTTTTCTTGCTGAAACAACTGTAAAATATCACACATTTTGCTCGACATTATCAAAAACACATAAATCAAAGTAAAAATTAAAAATGCGTTTAAGAATATTTTATTATTAAAGTGTTAGATAACGAAACATGAAAACACCAATTAAAAGGAAATTCGTTAGCTATTCTTGGAGGCAAGAAATTTGTCCGATTTTTTTGCGTACCCTGTTATATAAAAATCATTACAAAAACATTGGATATAATAACTTTTGTAACTTTTGCATCATTGGATAAGTAAGTTTTAGCAATTGTCAATATTGCAGAGAAAAAATAGATTTGGTGGGGTAGCATGAACAACTCAGTAATTATTACTTTTGGTTAATTATATCTTAGAAAAATATAATTATTTTGAGCCTAAAATTATTTAAAAAAGTTAAGGCTTCTGTTTTGAATTTCAACCCTTTTCTGAAAATAATAAGTTTAGAAAGAATTTTTAAAATTAAATTACTAATATTGTTTTCTTTCTATATAATTGTAGTCCACCCTAATATACATATATTGAAAATGAAACGCTACTAATATCTCAGAAATTGAACCTAATATTCAAAAAAACACAAAATAAAAAAAAATAAAAAGTAATAAAATAAGTAAAAAGTACAAAAATTCGTTGACCTTCCATTTAACCTGATGTAATTTGTTGTTTGAATGCAGTAAATTTTCGTTAATTTTTGTTCTTTCGCCCTAATAAAATTTATGTGTTTAAAAATGAGCCCAAACAAGCATTGTTAATGAGACAAAAACTGACTAGTGTTTTTTCTATTGCAAACAAATATTTTTGTGTATTTACCAAACACTTTACAAAATCATTTAAAGTACCTTAAGTATTAATAGTCTATTAGCAAAAGAAAGCCCATTGTTATACAGAACTCGCAATAAATGTAAATATAGATATAAGCAACCATTTATTGATTATTTTATATATTAATATGATGTGAGACACATAATGCAAAACACATTCATAAAAAAAAGCTAGCTTATTTCTGAACTATTGGGATGATTTTAAAGAAAGTAAAAATAAGGCTTAAATAAGCTGAAAAAAAGATGAACATGACTGTGTCTCAAAAAAAAAAAAAATTTTTCACCATTTTTTTTAAAAATTTACATTATAAAAAATTTTTTAGTTTAACGGAAAACCCTTTTTTTTCCCAAATTTATTGGGTTTTTTCCCCCAAACCCCTTCTTGAAATAAAAGCCTTTATTTTTTAAAAAATTAATTTAAAAAAATTTATTTTCAAAATTAAAACCCTTTTCTTTTAAAAATTTAATTTAAAAAAAAATTAAAATAAAATATTTTTTTGGCTTATTTTTTTTAAAAACTATTTTTTTTTTAAAATTGGTTTATTTAAAAAATTTAAAGGGGGAAAAAGGGTTCCTTTATTTTTTTGGGTGTCAACAATTTTGGAAACTTATTTTAAAAACTTAAAACCTTTTATAAAATTTTTATTAAAGTTTAAAATGTATAAGGGAAGGGAAATGACAAAAAAAAATTTTTTAAATCTTTTTTTTAACGATTTTTTTAAAAGTTTTTTTTGTTTTATTTTTAAATTTTGTGTTTTTAAAAACCCCTTTAAAGGGGGAAAAAATTTTTTAAAAATTGATTTTTTAATTAAATGGGGTTTAACTGTTTTAAAAAAACGGAAAGGGGGGTTTAAAAACTCATGAAAATTTTTAAAGGTTGAATTTAAAAATTGGGGAATTTTAAAAAATTTTTAGTTTGAAGGGGTTGGACTTTTAAATGAAAAAAAAAAAGGTTTTTAAAAAAACAAAAAAAGGGGTTTTTCAAAAATCAATTTTTTCCGTTTGTTTTAAAAAATTTTTGTTTTAATTTTTCCCTTTTATTTACTCAAATTTTCAACTACTAAATATTTAAAAATGCATTTAAGGGGTTTTTTTTTAAAGGGTTTTAACTTGGGAAAAAAAAAGGATAAATTTTAAAAGGGAAAATTTAAGCCCATAATTTTTCAAATTTTTTTAAAATCGAAAATAAGGGGGAATTTTTTCAAAATTTTATTTGTTGTTTTTTTTCTTTTTCGGGAGGCCTGGGGGCTAAAATAAACAAAATTTTTTTTTAATAAAAAATAAAGGCCTTTTGGGGTTCCCCAAAAAAACCATTTGGAAAAAAGGGTTAAGTTCCAAAAGGTTAATTTTTTGCCAAAAATTTATATTTAAAAAAATTTTTTTTCCAAAATTTCCTTAAAAACCCATTTTATTTTTTATTTTTTTTAACCAAAATTTAAAAACCAAATTTTCATAAAAAATTACCCAAAAATTTATCCTTTTTCCATGTTTCCCATAAAAAAATTGTTTATGTAATTGCAGTTGGTTTGAACCTTAGTATGACCCAAAATTTCCCGGAATAAGATGGGGAAAAAACCTTACCCTTAATAGTTCCAGAGGCTATCCACCTTCAAAGTGGTCTCCTTGGGTGACGATATTCTACCAAGCTTTTGTAGAACTTTTGGAAGTACTGCGGGAAAACCTTTTTTTGCATTTTTCCCCCGAAAGGGCCCCCTGCAATCCCGCTTTTCCTTTTGTTTGATGGCACAAAACAGTTGCTCTGTAAATATTTTTTCATTGATAGGAACAGGTAAAAGCCTCTTTGGGCTAAGTCTGGTAAATAGCGGGATGTGGAAGCCCGTTAGTGTGGGTTTTGGCAAGGAACATTTTTATCAACTGGGATCGATGTGCTGCTGCGTTGTCATGCAGAAGATATCATTCTTAACTTTGTCAGAACTGAGGCCACTTACAAACGAAGGGTTTCCCTTTTAAACGACTTTTTCAAAAGTTTTAGCCTAAAAATTTGCGGTGTTTGCGACAATCGTTTTGAACACATTCAGACACCAACGCAACATTTTCCGCTTTCAGTGAAGTCGAATGTAAATCAACGCGTCCTTGATTTTCGATGGACTTTTTTTCCCTTTAAAACGCCAATGCTTTTCCCAAAACCCTTTGGGTTCTACCCAGGGGGGATTCACCATTTTTATTTTGGGAAAATTTCCAAAGTCTCCATTGATGTTTTACCTAGGTGCAAAAATTTGGTTTTTTGTTTGTTCAAAAAAAGTCATCTTTCCTGACCGTGGAGCAAAGCAAAATTGTTTCGGAAGAAAACCTTGGGTAGGGTTTTGGGTTTGTATGGGGATAAACAAAACCAAACGGGCCAGGAAAGAGGGGTTTGAGAGAATTTTATTTCAAGGGGTTTTAATTTAGATAAAGCTGTCGTCGTAAACAATGGTAGTTTTCCCAATTTTTTGGGATCGTATTATGAAAAATGTTTTTGGGAACAATTTTTGATTGACCAAAATTTAAATTTATTAAAACAAGCCTAAAGGTACTTAAAGGTTTTAAAAAAAATTCATTAAATTTTTTTTAAATTAGATCTCAAATTAATTTTTTAAAAAATAATTTTTAATTTTTAATAATAATACGTCATTTGTACCACTTTTAAAAAATTAAAAATTTTAAAAAAAGTTTTTTATTAAAAAAACGAATTCCAAAATGTAATTATCTGAATGGACAGAAACTGGTAAAAAGTGATACATATGGGAAAAACCCAAAGTCTTGTATTTAAAACAAGGTGCGAAAAAAAACCCCGGACAAAAAATTTTTTATATAACTTTCAAAAAAAAATTACAAAATATAACAAATAAAAATAAATTAAAACCCTTACTAATAAAAAAAATTTAAATTTGGTTTTTTAAAGGCCCTTCCGTTTCCCAAAAATTAAAAAGGGGCTCAAACGCTTGCAAAATTTTTTAAAAAAATAAACCTCTTTCCCTTTTAAACCCCATTCTCCCAAAAAAATTTTTTAGAGAGTCCAAAGTTTTGTGCGGTTTTTAGGGGGCCGGACTTAAAAGGGAACCCTTCACTGTAATCCATGGGATTAAAAACCGGCAAAACAGGTATCATTTTTTAGATGATATCTTTCCCGGGAAAATTTTTACCTTACCCACTTTTGTCCTTTATTGGCAAAATTGGGTGCAGAGTTTTGTTGAAGCGTCAAATTTGCTTTTTCTGAAATGTTTTTTCTCCCAACGGAAGTAAAAAATTTTTTCAATAATGTCCCCCCTTTAACTATTTGATTGTTTTTAACCCCCTTTTTCCCAAAAAAACCAAAAGTTTTTTTTGCCACTTGCAAAAATTTCCCGCCCCAGACCATGACCGATTTTGGGATATTGGGATGCTCAAAAAGCCAAAGGGGCTAGTTCCACCCCAAAGTTTGTATCTTTTAAGAATAAACCCTTTTAACCCGTAAAGATTTTTCTAATCGGGGGAAAAAAAAAAATCCCCCCAACCTGACTTGCGGGCCATCTAAAAATTTTTCAGCATTTTCAAGCGGGGAAGGGTTTTTTTTTTTTTAAAGGGGAAGCTGCACTTTTCGAAACCCTTGTAAGGCTTCAGCCCAAGCTCTTTTGGGCATTCGCCTTACCGATTTCACTTATTTCCATGTCACAAGCGACCCTGACTCATGAAAACCCAAACGGTATTTCTATGCACTCGCTTTTTGATGGCCTTACGTTTCCCTTTTTGCAGTGTTTACAGTCTTTTTGCCCACTTCCGGGACGTCGACCATTTTTTCCAAGTTTTTGAAAGGGCAGATTACATCAGCCCACTGTTTGTCTGGTAAATTCGGCAAACGAGCTGTCATTTTTCTTTTGAAAAACTGTTTATCCACTTTTTGCTCGACATTATAAAACAATAAATAAAAAGTAAAAAATTAAAAAAATGCTTTAAAAATATTTTATTTTTAAAAGTGTTAGTTTCGAAACATAAAAACACCAATTGGAAATTCGTTAGCTATTCTTGGGGGCCAAAAAAATTTTTGCCCTTTTTTTTCCCGCCCCCCTGTTATATAAAAATCATTACAAAAACTTTGGGATATAATAATTTTTGAAATTTTAAAAAATTTTGGGATTTTTTAATTTTAAAAGAAAATTGTCAAAATTCAGAGAAAAAAATTTAGATTTGGGGGGGTTTTGGCAGAACAACTCAGAAATTATTACTTTTGGTTAATTATATCTTAGAAAAAAAAATTAAAATTTTTGACCCTTAAAATTATTTAAAAAAAGGTTAAGGCTTCTTTTTGAATTTCAACCCCTTTTTGAAAAAAAATAAGTTTTTTAAAGGGAAAAATTTTTAAAAATTTAAAATTTCTAATATTGTTTTTTTTTCTATATAATTGTTTGTCCAACCCTAATATCATATATTTTTGAAAAAAGAAACGCTACTAATATCTCAAAAATTTAACCTAATTTTTCAAAAAAAAAAAAAAAAAAAAATAAAAAATAATAAAAAAATTAAAAAATTAAAAAATTGGGTTTACCCTTCCCTTTAACCCCGATGTAATTTGTTGTTTTGAAGAAATAAATTTTTTGTTAATTTTTTTGGGTTTTTTCGCCCTTTAAAAAAAATTTATTGGGTTTTAAAAAAGAGCCCAAACAAACATTGTTAATGAGACAAAAACCTTAAGTGTTTTTTTTTCAAACAAATATTTTTTGTATTTAAAAAAATTTTTAAAAACAATTTTAAATTTCCTTAAGTTTAAATTTTATTAAAAAAAAGCCCATTGTTATACCCGAACTCCCAATAAATGTAAAATAGATATAAGCAACCCCTTTATTGATTATTTTATTTTATTAATATGATGGGAACATAATGCAAAACACATTTTATAAAAAAACTAGCTTATTTCTGAACTATTGGGATGATTTTTAAAAAAAGTAAAAAAAAAGGTTTTAAAAATAACTGAAAACAGATGAACATGACTGTGGAACCCAAAATACGATTTTGTGCACCCAAAAGTCGGAGAATACAAAGCATTTAAATTTAGTGAGGGACCATTCCAAGGCCCTTTAAGAACCCCCTAACAGTTTTTTCTAAATTGTTTGCATTAATATAGACTACTTTGGGTTTCCCCAAAAAAAAAGATTTCATCGTATGAAGTTTGCTTTTTATGACAACCATTTGTTGGGGGAAAAAAAACTAAAAATTTCAAATTTAAAACAAAATGTGTTTGGCCCAAAATTTTTTTCGAATTTTTTTATGGCGTTTTTAATTTTTTTTTTTTTTTGTTTTTTGTTGTTTAAAATTTTTCGGGATTTCCAAAAAAAATTTTCCCTTCAAAATTAAAAAAATCAAAAATTTTCAAAAGCAATTTTTGTTAAGTCTAACAAATCGTTTCTGTCAATGCAAAACAATATATATATTTTTAATTTTATTTTTAATTGCCCCTTTAATTTTTTTTATTTTTTTAGGCAATCGAAGAAACAGAAACTTTTAACAGAAAAAATTAGGAAGAGAAGTATATGTGTGCCCTTAAAACGTTTGATTACAAAATTTTGCTGCGCCAACAATTTTTAAAACTTTTTCAAAATACCTATCCAACTCTACAAGTCCAACTCGTGAATGTCCTGAGCAGAGAAAGCAAATACTAGAAAATGAAAACTTACAACGCTTAATCCAAGAAAGCATTTTTAAAGAAGAATTCGAAAAATATAAATAATTTACATCTTTTTCAGAATTATTAGAGTCTTTAAATGCAGAAAAGGCTTCAGAACAGATTAACTTTGATTTGTTAAAAACATCAAATTTAATAATTATGATGCCAGACACAACAATATCATCTGTTATTAAAGCATCAGTGATTATAAATAAAGGGTTAAATTTGTCGATACGCACAGGTCAAAAAGAAATAATCAACCCTTTGGGGTTTTCCAAAATTTTATGTAAAAAATTTAATGCTATTGTTATAAAAAATATTACATGAACTGTCTTACAGTGAAATAAAAAGCTCCATTGATTAATTTTCCTTCAACATTTGATTTAATTGTTAATCTTTTTTAGAAGGAGGTGTTTTCAGATTTAGATGATGATAAAAAAAAATTTTCTCCATTTCTTTTTAGACCAACTTAAATTTTTAACCAGTAAGAATTTTTTTAGATATTCCTCTGAAATGATGTGGGTTTTTTTTGTATTTTACAAGCCATATCTACTCATGCCTATAAATGTTGAAGAAATTCAGGATATCTCAATATTCCCCATTCCAGAGAACTACACAAAATTTGTTCCTCTTTAAAAACTAACCCTCAAACAAAGCAATCAAATGTAAACTTTCTAGAAAACATTGGAAAAAGGTAAACATACCAAAATATTGACAAAACTGTCATACTAATGCTTGGGGAAATCCATTTAAAACCATGTTTAGATTTTAAATCCGCTATACTTCAGCATATGTATTCATGATTAAAAATCTTATTCCTCCTTTTAAAGTAGTAATTCATAAAATGAGTGTGAAAATAATCGATGGATAAATATTGTTTGCTGTTTTTAAGAAAACTACCGTATAACTTCATGGTATAGGATTCAAAGGTAAAGGTGTATTTCCTGACAATAATTCTGTAAATCCAAAAGCAATGTCCAACTTTTCTGTTCCTCCCCAATTGAGCATTGTACATCCACTTTCTTCTGGTCCTTCCAATCCTTTATTTTTTGTTATTGATTCAATAAACATTTTTAAATGTATTCGTAACATTTGGATTATTAAAAAAAGCCCTCATTTTTATTTTTTTCAAGATTTTGAAAAAACAAAAAAATTTTCATTATTAGAAGAAATTTTCTTTTACCAAACATTTTATTATATTGAAAGTAAAATTTAAAAAAAAAGTTTGCATGGTTTAGGTATTCCCACGTTCCAAAAACCCTGATTTTTTAAAAAAGGGGATAAATTTGGGTATTTTTTCCCCTTGTTAGAATAAAAGGGGAAAACAAAAAATTTTTTTAGGGAAAAATTTTTTAAAAAATGTTTTTATATAAAAAAATTTCGGGAAAATTTAAGAATGACCCTTTTTTTTTCCCCCTTTGGGAAAATGTTTATTATAAAAAATTTTGCCTTGTATATTGAAACCCTTCAGAAGGCCCCAACTATGATTTTTGAAAAATTAAAGTTATTTTCAAAATTTTAAAAACCCTTGAAATAATTTTTTGGGTTTTTTTTTTAAAAAGTACCCCCCCCTTTTTCGAAAACCTGGAAAACCCAAATTTTTTAAAAAATATTTTCAAAAATTCTAGTTAGCCTCTGACAGAGGGTTTTAGCTGTATACAAAAAATTTTTATAAAGAAGCCTTTTTTTTAAAAAAAGGGAAAATTTTTGAAAATGGGTCATTTTTATTTCTGTCAAAAAAATTGTACTTAAAAAATTTTTTTTTATTTTTACTATTTTTTAAAAAATTTTCCATTTCTAATCCCAAGTGACCTAAATATCTAAATGCTCCATTTATACCTTTTCAAAATCACGGGTTTTAAAAGTAGTCATCCCTTTAAATTTGAAGGGTTTTTTTGCTTTTCAAATCGTGAAAAAGGAATGTGAAACTTTAATTAAGATTTTAATAATTATGTTTTTCATTTCAAATTTCGGGAAACCATAAACAAAATTATGAAACAACATCAATTTTTTTTTTTAAAATTTGTACATGTTGGAAATTGTTCGTTAAAATACTTTTTAAATAAAACTATTTGTTCCGTTAAATAAACAATTTTTGATTATTTTTTAGAACATAGAAAAAATTCCTTAAATAATTTTGTGTAAAATTTTTGGGTCATGGTTATTCTCTGGAAAAAAAGATTGTACTTCTATGGAACTTTATCAGTTAAACATTTGTTTTATTCATAAATACGCTTTACCTAAATTGTCTAAATTATTGCATTAATGAATTCAAATTTCAGTACTTTCTTCCCTAAAAAATTCAAACAGATGTGTTAGATAGTCGTTGAGGGAATCAGAGAGCACATTCAAGTTCTCAATATTTAAAATCAATTCGACAGTTTTATGAAGTAGAAGCTAAACTAAGAATGAAAAACTTTTTATCTCTAACTTTGGTTTCAAACACTTATGTCCAGCTTAAGTTAAAAGACATTAATCTGGAAGATCCGTATAATGAAAATCCTTTAAGTCATCAGTATTGCGTAATTTTAATATTACACTATCCGAAAAAGATTTTCGTGTTGCTCAGCCATATCTAACTGTTTTAACATATTTAGCTGATGTTTATGCAAGAGCAGCACTTATAAAAATTAAAATGCGACTTTTGTTCCAAGTCACTTGTTCTTTATAAAACTTTTGAACTAAATTCTAACTATGATTTATTACGTAACATAAACACAGGAAATTCATTGTGCCCTTCTTCAGATCTTGTTACAGCAGTACTCTAAACTATATAATAGTTCAAAAACTTATTTCTAATGATTTTGAAAGTATGTTTCTTAAATAAAATAATCAATGTCAAATGCCTGAGAAAAATCGATTAGTTTGATGCATTCAAAATAATAATTATTTTTTATATGATGAACCTTGTAACAATGATCATGCTTCTGAGCTAGTTTTAAAGCATATTATCCACACTTCTACACCACATTATTGCATCACTACTGCAGAGAAAAAATTATATTTAAAAGTTGAAACAAAAAAGGAAAAATACATACTTTATTAGCTAAATATATTACATTTTTTTATGTATGCTCGTGATTTATTTTTCTCTCTATTTTTATTTATTTTAGGTATATATTTATGCTTTTTATTTACGTATGATTTATCTAAAAATATTTTTTAATTTATTTTACAATAAATTGTTATGTTGTTATTTGTGGGAACTTAGTCATTTGGTAATTTTTAATGCTATTATTGCAGAGAGTGAATTTTTTTTTTATTATCGTACATGGTATCAATAAAGTTTTATAACATATTTAATTCCTATTTGTAACAATGCATAATAATAACTACTTTTGGGAGAAAAAAACCCAAAGTTTTAAGGAAAGAAAAGTAACTGACAAACAGCTATATAAATTTAATAATCTTTTTTCATGTATATATTTATTTTCCTGTATATATCTATAATTATATAGATATAGACGTTTTAAAATATATTTAAATTTTTAGTAATTATTAATGCTTTGATTGTATTTTATATAAAATAAAGTTACAGTCTTCAAATATGTTTGTCATTTTTTTGTTTTGCTTTGAAAACTATTTCTAATTTTATTTCCCTTTTTGTTTCTATTTTAAATAAAATTAATTTTAGAACTAAGAAATAAGCATAGTTTTTTAAAATATAAATATACTACAAAAGGTTTTCCAATTTACTACAATGTGTTTAAATGTGTTTTATGTTCATCACACCGCTTTCTGATTTAATACATCGATGATCACATACTTGCAATTATTATTTAAAATAGGTAAACTAATATTTATTTATATGTTTTATGTACATGAGACATAATTTAATGATTTATTTACTACTATTTTTTTTCAATTTACTGTTTGTATGTTTGGTTTGATATAAAATCTATTCAAAAAAATGCATCAGAAATGTTTTGTAAGGGATGGATGATGTCTTTCTTATAGTAGCGACGTCAAAAATCAGTGCCGAGTCCTTGTATCTAGGAGGTGTTGGTGATGCACTGGTGATTCTTGTTTTGTACTGGTGTTACAGGACTAACAGTCCCCAAATAAAAGGGCATTGAAAATGTCCTGCTGTCTGATAAGGGGGTTTGATACTCGAACCCGTCGCGAGAGGGTTAAAGATTAGTAGACATTTTAATTTTTTTTTATTCTTTTAAATGCTTAGAAATAAGTGTTGCACCATAAATTGGGATCTATATTAATTATATTGCATTTTAGATTCAGGTAATTAAAAATTGTACACGATTGAATACTTCTAAATTAAGGCGAAAAAATTCATTTCAGATAAGTTTGGCAACATTTTCCCCATTTTCATTTTAAATTAATACGTCGATAAAAAATGTTTAAAAATAAAGTATGTTAAAAACATTTAAACCAAACTGAATTTTACATAAAAGTCATTGTATATAATCCTCTCAGATATGCTCAACTGCTGCTACATCTTTGAAATACTCTTGTGAGGAAAAAAAAACTCCGAAATTAATGCGATATTCGAAAGTGAATAACTTTCCTTAGTTAAAATCAATAGTGTAATGGATTTTAGAGGGATTGGTAAAACAAATCGAATTAATTTCTTTCTGTTCTAAAAAGGCAAAATGTTGTGTACACATTTTAAAGGCATATAATTTCATTCGGAAAAGAATCTTATTTGCAATTCAGATGGCGATAGAAACTCATTAACAGCTCTCTGTAAAAGAGTAGCACTGCTATTTAGAAGATACCTATTTCTCTAGAGAAATCTAAAGAGTCACATGATTAAAGAATAACTTTTCGCAGAATTTCAGTAAAAAATTCCTTTTGGGAGATTATTGGGTTATTTTTAATGTATTATTGGTAATTCTAACACGTTTTATTTGGCTTTAGCTTTGAATAGAGAATAGGGAAATATTCACCAAGAGTATTAGTGCTTTCGTTCTTTCACTTGGAGTGTTCAGAAATATCTAACTGAATATTAATATTTGTTTTAAACTTGCAGAAATTGATTACTTATGTGGTAATACTTCCTTATATTAACATATTGCTTTTTGTTATTTATGAACACGGGAAATTGCGTATTTTTAGGAGTATAAAGGTTGTAGTTTTAAAAAATTGTGTTTTCATCAATACATATTTATGCATAACGAATATATTCAAATATGTGTTGTTGTTTTTTTTAAACGCTTTTTAAATAAATTTCAGTTGATTAAAATAAATATGTTATTTCTATTTTCAAATTATTATATGTATTTGTATGTGAAAAGCAGATTTTGCTATTTCATACTATATTGCTTTAAACATGCATTAACTTTCATTGCTATCATGTAATAATTTATAAATGATTTTTAATACGAATTCAGATAATTTTAGGTGTTTTTCATTCTGAAAATATCAAATATCCCTAGTTAGTAATTAGTAGGTCATTCAGCCTTTTTGACTTGTTCTTGTCAAAGTGACAGACATTTCACCTTCTTTCGGGGTATAGAGTTAAAAAACAAGCAATATTAAACAACAAATTTTAAGTCAATTCCTACTTAGATGAACAAAGGAAATTTTATTTTAGCTACTTTTTTAAATAGTTAATTAAATAATATAATTATGTATATACATAGGACAGAATCACAACATTAAGTGGCAATTAATTTTTATTAATTTTCATTAAAGTATCGTATTGCCATCCAAAACAATCATTTATGTAAAATTTCAGTTCAACTGAATGCTTTAAAACGTGAGAAAAAAACTTTTCAAGTTTTGACAAAAGTCACCAAAAGGGTCGCTAAGTCACCAAAAATGATGCCAACGTAGCTGTGTGTGTGTGTATTTGTAATACTTTAAATATTATGTTTTAATGAATTAATTTTTATTAATTATAATTAAATTATTATATTGTCATCCAAAATAATCATGTATATAAAATTTCAGCACAAGTCAGGGCTTTAAACTGTATTTTATTAACCGATTGAAAATTCCACCAAAATAAATAAATAAATAAAAATAGAGAGAGAGAGCGTGAGCTAACAGTAGGAATTGAAATAACGCACTAAGAAACCAATTGTACCACCTAGAATTTTATATTTATTTTTTATATATTTGGTAGCAGAAACTGGTTGTAATGTAAATGATAGACATTTGATTTTCAATCAGCTTATTTTAAAATGCACTTTTTTCATACAATTTTCTTAGATAAAAAACACTTTTATAACCGTTTGTTTGAACACCATGCGATCGTTAAGGGTTGATAACTAGTTCCATGCTGTGACAACTATTGTGCTAGAGGAAACCATGTGAATTATAAATTTTGGATAAAACAAACACTTAATTCCTTAAAATATGGACTCGAGATTATTTTATTAATTAGTAATTTTCAAGACATGTTTCCATCTATCTGTCTATTAGAATATTTATTTATAAATCAAACTTATCTTTCTTATTTGTAATACTTCCCCAATTCGTAATACAAATATTAAGAGATCAATATTCAAGCAAATATCATCCTTATTTCATGTCTGAATTCAATAGAAGTGTTGACTTATGGAATTTTAGAATTTAAGATATCATGGTGCAACATTCTGTAACTTATCTAATTCAACTGATGGAATAAAATATCACTGATGAAATTACTGTTTTTAACAAAATCGAATGACTCCTTCCCCACTGGTCACAATCTCCAAGATATTAGTAAAATGTCAAAAGTAAAAATAATTTTCTTAATTGTCTTATTTAACTTTTTGACTGGGAATTAATTTAGAAAAAAATCAGAAAGTTTCAATATTTTTTTAGTTTTTTTTAAAAAATTTTATTGTTTGTAAAAATGTTGCTTTTTATCTGAAATCAATTTTTCAAAGTAGGGTTTTTAGAATTCAGCAACTATTCATTCAAATGCAGAAAAATCCTTCTACTTCAAACATATAAAAATGTAGCTTTTTATTCGTTTGTTTTTTAAAAATTTTAGCTATTTCAATAGCATTGATTAAAACCTAGAAAAACAATTCTTAGAAAGTTCTTCTACTTCAACATCTCTTTGTGTGTTTTCGTTTTCCCCCCTATTTTTAAGCAGTTTACTAATTTTGGCATTATACTTCTATTTCGTTATTTCCAAAAACTAAGCGGAAGGGAATATAAAAAATATAAACAACTATAATATCAATTGTGAAAGGAAGCTATCATTCATTATTATCTCAATTTGCTCCAGAAAAAGTAATACGCTTATAGAAAACATAAAAACATATATTTCATCATGAACATTTTCGTATTTTGTAGAACTGCTTCTGTGGGAAAAATACTCGATATGTAACTTCGTGTCTGTTAAATTTATTATCTTTCGAGAATGATGTCGGATTACGCGTTTTTCAATTAGGCTATATTCTTAAATTTTTAGTCCATTAATTTAATACTTTTAGACTTTGTACGGAAGAAAATACACTGCAAAGCCATTGCATTATAAACACTTTTTCAAATGAATGTTGTAGCTTAGTCCTTCCAACGCACCAACATAAGGTAAGGATAAGGTGCTGATAATTTATTGCATGTAGTGACAAGCTTCATTTCTTCAGTGGGTCGGTATATGAGAAGAAAGCTTGCTTAGGGAATAAACACTGGGGGTTTTGCTTCCGACTGGCCACCTGATCGGTACATCTGCTCATGCACTTTAGTGCACAATTTGACTTATACTGAGATGTGCACAGTAGGCCTTGACCCTCATGAGCTGTTGTGCCACTGAGTTTAATTTAGCTTAGTGGCAGGCATTCACTAACTATAGCCGTGCAATTTCCAGCATATCACGGGATGATAGCTTGGCCGCACGAATTAAATATTTTGTAACTACAAACATTTGGTTTATTACGTCAGCTGAGTTCGGAGACCAAACTACATGGAACTCAAAATGTCTCTCAAATTATTTTACTCTTAAGAAATGGTGCATTTCCTTATGGTTAAACTCAACTATCCATCGGAACGGATTTGGGCCATGAAATTGTGCATTTGGTCCGGAATGATATTCATAAAGCGTAAAAACATTAAAAACTGTTTTAAGCGAATTAAATGTTCTAATGTGTCTGCCCTATAAAAACATCGCCTAACTCTTATACCGACACTACCAATTCATTCGTTTCTAACAAGCTATACACCCGGTTACAAGGGTATGTGTTGTAAATAGGCACATTTACCCTTTTCAGGATTATGATTGACCAGGAAAGGTGATTCGTCAGACCAGAAAACTTTTGATAATCTTTCTTGATTCATTGTTGATGTTCCATGAACCACTTAAGGAACCGTATATGATAAGGTACTGTCAACGCAGGGACAAAGTCCCAATCTATGTTACATAGAACCATACGCAATATTTTGCGCTGCCCTTTGTGCAAAGTCACACCATCTCAAACATAAATGCCACTGCCTTTGGTGATATTAGACACTGTGTCAGGGTGAAAAATGCATAAAAGTAACCAATCTTTTCTCAAATAAATGCGCTGTTAACACCAAACCTCCATCATCCAATTTGGTCATGCACCACTTTCCCACAGTACTTCCCTTGATTGCATGTGAGCAGCTAACCAGACGTACCACATCAGAAATCGATGTTTCCATACGCAGATCCATAAAGATTTGACCTTTATTAAAATATAATAAATCAACTTATTTTCTTAATTCATCGTTAAACACTTCATGTGTGGAAATATAGTTAATTGGACCTTTATATTTAGGAGTTGGGGAATAGAAGAAGTGTAAAATTTATGTATACATACAAAAAAGTGATAACATTTAGCTATTTAGAAAATTGTGCACAAAACTCGAATTGATTTTAAACAGAATTAAACATTACATTCAATATTCATTAAATATTTTTTTTATTGTTCAGTAATTTTAAATTTTGTTCCAAATGCTTAGAATGCAGTTAACAAAATATCAAGAATTAAAAAGGTAGATCGATGATTTTTGGAATAAAACTTTTAAAATTTTTATCGATTTTCTTCTTAAGCCATTATAAAAAATTAATAAATCTGATGAATATTATAAGCAGAAACTCTAATATTAGTAAGCATAGTTTTTTTTTTATTTGAAAAGGCTTTTCAGCGGAAAGAAAAAAAATCAAAATTCAATTCTTATTGCTGTTGCATCTTATCGCAAACCCTAAAATATTTATTAATAAACATTCCCATCCTGTACAATAAGTCAGCCGTGTCCTTTCTGGAACCATCCCACAGCTAGTTTTCAAAGTTCCTAATCTAGGACTGTTATTTCTATTTCAAAACTCTGAATTTTTCCTAAGGCAATATTAATCATTTAGCTAAAAATATTATGTTTTGCTTTCATAGCAAGCAGGCTATGCCTTAGTAATATTTGTCTTGGCTCTCAAGATTACCTGTATCTTGTTACATATTTGTTAATGCAAGTCAAGTTGAAATTAAATCCTTCAAAATACAGTTTAGTTATTATTAAAGGAAACTGCTCTTTATATTGCATACTGCTTATTTACTCTCGGATGGTATGATTTTAGCTCAGGACAGGGAAATAAATACTTTTACTTATTGATAATTCATATTTATGGGAAAAAGAAATTTGTTTGTATCTTAAGTAAATGATTAATTGAAACAAAGAGTAAATCATATTTCCTTTACACTTGTGACGGATCTATACGCGTTTTTCCGACTAATCCTCTTGGGAAATCTTTGGGCTATCGATTCGCATTAATCACAACCAACCCTTTCCGAAGAAGATAATCGTGATATTTAAATTAACTTACTATATATAGGTGAGGTTTTCTAGCTTAAGGGAAGAGTAAGACAGTAGATATACTTAAGTCAGGCTAGATTGCTATTGAAGGAAAAATATTAGAATTATTGTGATTTGAGACTTATTAGGAGGAAAGCTTAAAGTGACAATTGTTCACTAGGATTGATTTGATATTAGATTAAATTGAATGATAAGTTATTTATTAAGATAAGGATCAAGTTTGAAAGTCTCCTAACCATTCACGTTTTACTGTCGTCATTCCACTTTTATGGCTAACACAGACATTCTCTTACTATTATTGTTGAAATTGTGTCGGTTCTTTGTGTGGAAATAAACAGATTAATTGGATCATATCGAGTATTTCTTCCCCTTCCCCCACAGATCTAGGTCCCCTAGAGAGAGGCGCGAACCTCTTACACACTTACGATACTGATTCCAAAGTTTACGCTTATATAAGCAAGCAAGGTGCAATGCAATCCTTTAAATATAGATTTTTAATTGGAGTTCTTTCTCTTTTAAAAAATAGTGTTTCTTTCAGATATCCTTTATATTTTGCAGTAGCATGCCATACACGCTATTCTTCGGCAAGAACAAGATCGAAGATTTTCCATCAATTTGCTTTATCAATGGAAGCCAAATTAAGAATCTTACTGGTTTTGTACTAGTAGGTTTTCCATAATGATGTTAAATCCTCAAAGCAGAATTCGTGAGGAATGTATTTTTTGGCCAACCAGAAAAATATAAAAGTAACATAAGAAAGTTTTTGATTTTTTTAGATCGAATTTCATTTTCTTTGAAAGTATGCCTATTTCATCTAGAAAAAATTTTTATTTAGAATTCTTAAAAACCCTTTAAAAAAATTTCGGATGGGATCTGTATTATTTTTTTTTTTTCGTGGTTATTTATGAAATTATTGGAAATTGAATGTCTGATTTCTCTGCTAAATTGTATTCTGGATGCTATTGATTGAAATAATATCTTCATATCCTTTTATAGGCCGGCTGGGTGGCGTGGTTAGTTTGAAGCTGACCTTCTGCACCCATGTGGGTTCGACCCCAGCCCAAGTCGATGGATTTTCATGATGCAGAAAATGGATAGGGGCCATATCGTATGATTATACAACATGTAAAAGATCCTTAGAGCATATATTTGTCTTGGGTGCTGTTGGCAAAATTGAATTCTGATATAGATTCACATTGACAGAGCTCAGGTTCTCCCTCTAGGGAGGAAACGGGGAGTTAAAATTTCGGGGATTGGTATTTCCCCAAGGTGCCGAACTAAAAGAGATGCCGTTTTGGAGGGTTTACGAATCGAATGTAAAAACCAATCAAAGTCTATTAGAAAAAAAATCTCCTTTTATAAGAAAGAAAAAAAAACTTTTCTTCCTAGAACAACATGTATTTTCAATCCTTTCATATTTATTTCCAAAAAAATTTTTTTCGACCATTTCAGAAGAGCGGGCTTGCAACTTTTTTAAAGGTTTGAAACCACCCAGTTTCTTTCTGGTCATTGTAATTTTGAAGTAGTTATCAACAAATTTAACCTTTGCTCCCTCAAAATTTTTTAAATGGCAGGTTTTGAGCAAAAAAGTGGAATTTGAGTTTTTTTTTTTTTTTTAATTTATTTACGTAAATCAAAAGCATTTTGTTGTTTTATCGTTTTTAATAAGATTTAAAAAATTCTGAAGTGAAATTTAAAATTTGTCATTTTTATGGTCTTGTATGTTACACACACTGTGTAGGTACTATTAAATAACACTAAAAATGCAAATTGTTAATAATATTCTAAATTCTTGAAAATAATTTAATTCATACCTTTGTTTTGATAACTTTGCTAATAAAGAGAATGAGTCTGTTTTACCTCACAAAGAAATTGAATACTTAAAGAAGATTTAATCAAAATTTTAAAACCGAAAAAAATGTTAATCCCGTAAAACTTTACAAAAGTTGACATTGACTATTAAAATGTCTCTATTCTTGTGTGCATGCAGATAAAAAAAAAGTTTTATCTTTTAAATAATATTTGTTGGTTTATAACTTATATAAGTACTTAATGCAAAGAAATTTAACTTTCAAGTACTGATTTTTTAGTTGAAAAAGGTGGAATTTTTAAAGAAAAAGTAATTTTAATCAGAAATTAAACCATTGAAATAAAAGACTTTAAAAAATTACATTGCTTTCTACAAGAAAACAAAAAGACTAAAATTTATATCTGAGTCATAGTTAGTCTTAAGAACCGGATTTAGTTTCGTATTATTTGTTTCACGAGCATCCTTTTAAACCGCTACAGCATTTGACTGAAGAATTCTAACTACAATAATTAATGATTAACTTTGGAGATTTAAAAAAGCAAGTTAATGGTACACATACTGTATTATGCTACAAAAATATTACTTAAAATGAAAAAATATATATTTAATATATTGTATGGAGAGTTGCCTGGATGTGTGTGTCAAGGTTTAAAAGACTTTCCTCACTATTTCAAATTTCTGACATACATTTTAAGCCGACAGTCACCAAATCTTAGAGCTTCGTGAACCACTAAAAGTATTATACGTATATTTGGGTGGACTAATAAGTTAAACTATATATTATATAAATTATAATATAGTCGTAAGCCATTCTAATGTTTTTCTCCCGTATATATTTAAATTTCCGTATAATTGATTGGGAACATCTGGAAAGGCACGGAGAAGGAAAAAACCAGTAACGCAAAGCAATATTAGCAAATTGAACTACTATGCTGCCAATTTACCTTTGTTTTCAACTCTCTCTTTCAAATATTGCAAGATACACCTATATAAATTACTAAAAAATTGACAAAATCAGAAGGAACTTTGATAAAAATAGTATGTAATTGTTGTTTTAAAAATAATTATAATGTATATTCTATAACAGGTTTTCGAACTCATTATTTTTTAAATTAAATCTTCATAAAAATATAAATATTGTCTCACTTTTTCTGCAATACACTGGCTTAAACCATCTCATCAATAGCAAATTGCACACAACCAATCAACTCACAACCATCTAAATATCATCAGTATGCATATTTTTTGGCATAATAATAAATGTGTGTGTTAGTTGTTTCATACATTTAGATATATACTCCGACTACATTGGCTTTACAATCATTAAGAGGTTTTTTTTTAATATTCACTGTAAATATACACATTTTTTTAAAAAGTTATTTGTTTTTACATCATGATATTTTGAAAACATTAAATTAGGTTTATGGTTAACTTCTCATGGTTCTTTTTTCCTGTTGATATCTGTGTGGTTTATATATTGCCTTATTAGACTAAAACATCGTAAAGTGGAAAGGCTTCTATCTCCAAAATAGTTTAATTCCATTTACACCTTTTTAAGCCTGAAATTGTTTTCTGACACGATAAGCTCAATTTTTGATGTTTATTTCTTTGTGGTTTCTACTTCTTTTTACATTATTTTTCTTTTGTTGTATTTTTGATGTTGTTATTATTTATTTTTTCATACTTTTCAAAGTATTTCAAGTTTTCCTTTATAAATAGTGTACATAATAATTTTTCCCCAAAAGTACACAGGGAGGTTTTAGCTTGAGTTTAAAAAACGTTAACGACAACTATTTTGAGAGCAACTTTAAGCATTTTGTTTTAGGAAATACTTATCCTTATATGCTCAATTATATTGGATTCGTCAGCTAATGTAAACAAAATTTATGGCATATTAATAGAAACACATGTATCCCATTTCAAAGCAAAATTCCATTCCTCACTTTTTAAGCTCTTTGTTAATTATTTACGAGCATTAACATACAGAAATCAAAGATTCATTTACAATTTACATTCAAAACAAACAATTCGACCAGAAAATAGCTTTCTAAAATTATTATTTTTATCTTAAGCAATTAGTTCCACGGGGCCATTAATTCCCAATTAGTTGTTAAATCCTCCGAAAAAGCTTCTGCAGCAGATTTACTTTCTTTTAACAAACATTGTAAATCTTTTAAATGGACACTCATCACAATACATCAAAGTCTTGTTTAAATAAATGTGTTTTTGTGAGAAAAATCCCTTTTTGGAACTCTTAGAGTTCTTTGTACATTATTTTTAATTGATTTCTGAGAAATCCTTAAAGCTCCGATTATTTGTTTGCACCCCTCATTTCAGTTCCTTCGGCTTTAATTTGTTTTTATATCCATTTCTTTTTTTTTTTTATTTTTTTTATTTTATTATTTATTATTTTATTTTTACTGTTCAGCGTTTCATCATGATTTCCTTGATTTACTGAAATGAGAGTAGTTGGTTTACAAAAGTAATGATAAAACAATTTTAAAATAAATCGTGATTTAATTATTACCTGGTTTATTTTTATAGAAAAATAATACTTTGCTTGAAACACAAATACATCAAAAGAAATTAGTGGTAGGTAAACACATATGAAAAAAAAATATTAATGGCAGATAATACTACTAAAACATAAGCTAACATCAAGGTAAATTTGTCTTGAACTTATGCAAATATTTTAACTATCTCATTGTATGTAAAATAACACTTAAACATTAATAAATGAACTTCATTTGGGTAAAAGAAATGAAATCCAATATTAAATTTTTGATGATAGCTAATATATATTTTTTGTAAAAGTGCTAACTAGCTGCTAAATAAAAGTTGTAAAAGTGCTAGTATATAAGATTATTTTGAAGACTTCAATTAAAGCATTACAAAAAGTGTACATTTGTATATATAAGTACTACTGTATCTATATACAGGAGAAAAACAACACATCCATACTCACTTCCTCACTTACTCAACGCGAGATTTTCGGATCTTTTGACCTGGAAATGAAATTTCGTACATTTTATTTTGTTGAGTAGAGATCTTCTACAGAGGGATTTTGCAGAAACCGAATCTCAAGGGTTGTTTAGGGAGCGTTATAAATGAAAAATCCCGTTTTTGAAAAACTGGGCCAGTATAGACTAGAAATTGTTTAAAACTGTCAAGTTATTTTGAAGATTTGGGTACACAAATTGTCAAATTTTTTTGAACCAAAGAACTTCTAACCTCTTACCTTTGAAGTCTTCAGTAAAGTGCTGTCATCTATTGAATTGAGCGCACATTAACTTTTCCCGAGAATCCGTCGATTTTAACAAAGAGATGAAGCCGAAATAAACGTCTCCCGATATATATTCGGGTAACACAATACAATGCACTAAAAGAATTACCCCGAGTAATACTCGGGTGTGACATTTTCGAACACCAGTGCTGTGCCCGAGATTATATCGGGCATGACAGTTAAAAGGTTAGTTCATTTCTTTTGTTACGTAGAGATTAACTCGGAGAGGATTAATGAGGGTGTAAAATATTATATCCATTTTGCCTTAGAAATTCTACCCTTGTTCTTTTCGAATCAAGTTTCGATTGGTAATAAATGTTTTTGTGTACAGACGAAGGTTAGAGCATATATATCAATATATATATACACTGGTGTGCAAAACTTAAGCAACAATGTAAAAACTTAGCAGATAGCCATGAAATTGCAGAAAAGGAGGTCTGGAGATCAGTACAGTGAACACGTAAGTAAGTAGAAACGTCATGCGTATGCAAATATCAGGAACAAAACGTCAGAAGCGATGTGAGCGTACGCAAAACGCGTGATGTCGGCGCGCGCTGCTCAAAAGTAGAATAAAATGAAGGACGGAGACGCAATTAAAAATATTCGCTGCAAGTGCCAGTGAGTCAGTTCGTGAAATATGGCTAGAAGAAATCCCCTGAACGACTTTACACGTGGAAGAATGATCGGAAAGCTGGAGGAGGGACGTACTGTCACCAGTGTAGCTGCAGAGTTGGGAATCAACAAAAGTTTCGTTTCACACGCTTGGAAAGCGTTCCAAACCACAGATACAGTTGTTAGAAAGGTTGGTGGTGGCCGCCCGAGGACGACAACTGCAGGGGGTGACCTATATATCATCCTGCAGGTAAAAAGGGGTCGACAGAAATAAGCAAGCACCATTGCTCAGAAACTATGTACAGCAACGGGTCGACAAGTGTCGCGGTTTACTGTGTCCAGCCGCCTTCACAAAGGGGGCCTGTTTGCCCGCCGTCCTGAACGCTGCCTCCCGTTGAAAGTTGGCCACCAAAGCCACCGTTTACAGTGGGACAGAGAGCACAAAAACTGGACAACTGATCAATGGAGTCATGTCCTCTTTACGGATGAGAGTTAGTTCAGTACCAGAAGCGATTCTCAACGCGTTTTGATTTGGAGAGAGATCGGGACCCGGTTTTATCCCAGTAACATCAAGGAAAGACACCGTTACGGTGGTCCTGGAGTTCTTGTCTGGGGAGGCATTATGCTGAACGGGCGAACTGAGCTTCACATTTTCGACAGAGGGTCTGTAACCGGAGATCGTTATTATGAGGATGTACATCTTCCCCATGTGCGTCTTCTCCTAGGTGCCATTGGCCCAGACTTCATTTTTATGGATGACAATGCACAGCCACATCGCACTCTTGCTGTTGAGGAGCTGCTGGAAAGGGGTAGATATCACTCGAATGGATTGCAGCGTGCTTCCCCGATTTAAATCCCATCGAACATGTGTGGGGTGCTTTGAGGAGACGTATTGCCCCACGCTTACATCATCCGGAGAACAACCAACAACTCAAACGGATGTTGATTGAGGAATGGGCACTTACCCCCGAAATGTTGCACCAGCTGGTCTGGTATGCGGGGCGGTGCGAAGCAACCATTGTATGGGGAGGGGATATACCATATTAAAGGGGAAAATCAGCTTGTTGTTCTTTCTGTTGGGTGACAATCATGAGTCACGATATTATGCGTTCAATA